>CM019713.1:65411209-65661209 GCA_009760885.1 Achatina immaculata | reverse complement strand
ACAAAAAAGTTGACCAAGAATGTTCTTCGATACAGAACTTTATGATGCGACAATTGTACCATCTTACCATAGAGCTTGTTTTGATACTGCAACCTTACATTACAACTTTACTATAACGATGTTGTCATACTTCAGCTTTACATTACAACTTTACTATAAGGATGTTGTCATACTTCAGCTTTACATTACAACTTTACTATAACGATGTTGTCATACTTCAGCTTTACATTACAACTTTACTATAAGGATGTTGTCATACTTCAGCTTTACATTACAACTTTACTATAACGATGTTGTCATACTTCAGCTTTACATTACAACTTTACTATAACGATGTTGTCATACTTCAGCTTTATATTACAACTTTACTATAGTGATGCTGTGATACTCTAACTTTACTACAATGTTCAGATACTATAACCTAAGCATGATGTTTTTTTTTTTGTGATATTACAATTTACAACGTGGTTGCTGTTGTCAACCAGTTTTACCGTGGCCTTGTTGTTGTTTACGTTCAACTTATTTTAGGCCCAGGGAAAGACGCTTTCCGCCCCGTCCTGGGTTATATAAAACTTTTAAGATCACATGCTATGATCCCTTTTTGCCTGCCCCCTCACCTGACCCCTAAAGTAAAAATATTCACTCTTTTTTACCCCATAGAAAATAGAGCCCACTTTTATCCACATTTCTTCTCTCACTCTCCCCCCCCCCCCCCACCCCCTAAAATGAAGGTTAGAGTGGATAGCCCTCAGTATTGGAGAACTCTGTACTAAATCAAATACTTCAGACTGTGTATAAATTATACGTATATCCGAGGAATGCATACATTCTATTGAAACTATCCGCCGGGAAGTGTAAATACTAAAGCGACTCTTTGTGCGGCTGTGTCGGAATTCGTGCCTGGAACATAAAGTCTTAGCAGAAATGTTGCACAAATCCGCAGGTGCGAACAGAGCTCTCCTAAAACCTAGGCACCGAACTAACATCTGGGGCGCACACGATAAAAGCATAGACCAGGTAGAAGTAATCGATAGCACATACACTGTAATCGGTAAAGTAATGAATACACAAGGAGAGCAGTGAAAAATGAGAGCAATATACAAACGATTTAGCCAGTCTATCTAGATCATGTGGTATTGATTTTTCGTGTTGCTTGCATTTCTTCAGGCACACAGATGTTCTGCAACTGACTGAAATTAAATAAAGAATATGTGCAGACAATTTTTTCGGCGTGTAACTTAATAAAATGTCTATATACACGTTTTTAGTGAGTCTAAATAAAGGACTGGTATACGCTTTCCAGACCATTAGCATTCTTGCATATTTCAGGATAATTTTCTTAGCCTACGTTTTCCTGTTTCAATATTAGATCGCACAGATACTCCACGGCTGTTTTCCTTCTAATTATGCCATGGGGAGTCAGAAAATAAACTTAATTTTGCTCTAAAAAATCAAAATAGAACAGTAGACAGTTGTAGTGCATATATGTTACACCATCACTCTCTCTCTCTCTCTCTCTCTATATATATATATATATATATGCATCTGTATTGAGGCACGTCTGCCATTTTGGAAATATGACGTCAGTAGCCCAGAACAAAGATGGCCACTCCATTGGAAGCAAGCGTGAGAGAGGAACAGCAGCAGTTTATCTGTTTCTTGCGTGCCCGACGTTTTGAATATGAAAGAGATGACTTTCTGCGACTTACAATCGCCGAAAGCGAAAATCTGGGTACATGACTTCCAGCTAGAGATACATCGAGCCAGCAAAAGTGGCGACATTCTTCCTTACCGAAGCCAGAAAAGTTCCACGCTGGTTCTGCCGGGCGGAGAACTGGCGCTTACGCTCGTTTGGAACCGTGGAAGCAGAATCCTGGAAAATTACATGCGCAAAAGAACCAATGTCAGCAGCGAAGTATACTATGATCTGTTTGTTTGAGAACCACTATCAACAGCGAAGTATACTATGATCTGTTTGTTTGAGAACCACAATCAACAGCGAAGTATGCTATGATCTGTTTGTTTGAGAACCACTATCAACAGCGAAGTATACTATGATCTGTTTGTTTGAGCACCACTGTCAACAGCGAAGTATACTATGATCTGTTTGTTTGAACACCACTGTCAACAGCGAAGTATACTATGATCTGTTTGTTTGAACACCACTGTCAACAGCGAAGTATACTATGATCTGTTTGTTTGAACACCACTGTCAACAGCGAAGTATACTATGATCTGTTTGTTTGAGAACTACTGTCAATAGCGAAGTATACTATGATCTGTTTGTTTGAACACCACTGTCAACAGCGAAGTATACTATGACCTGTTTGTTTGAGAACCACTGTCAAAATCGAAGCATACTATGATCTGTTTGAGAACCACTTGAAGCCTGCAATCAGGTCAAAAGTCTTCTCGGGTCTGGTATGTTGCTAAAGCGACTCTTGTGCGGCTGTGTCGGAATTCGTGCCTGGAACATAAAGTCTTAGCAGAAATGTTGCACAAATCCGCAGGTGCGAACAGAGCTCTCCGAAAACCTAGGCACCGAACTAACATCTGGGGCGCACACGATAAAAGCATAGACCAGGTAGAAGTAATCGATAGCACATACACTGTAATCGGTAAAGTAATGAATACACAAGGAGAGCAGTGAAAAATGAGAGCAATATACAAACGATTTAGCCAGTCTATCTAGATCATGTGGTATTGATTTTTCGTGTTGCTTGCATTTCTTCAGGCACACAGATGTTCTGCAACTGACTGAAATTAAATAAAGAATATGTGCAGACAATTTTTTCGGCGTGTAACTTAATAAAATGTCTATATACACGTTTTTAGTGAGTCTAAATAAAGGACTGGTATACGCTTTCCAGACCATTAGCATTCTTGCATATTTCAGGATAATTTTCTTAGCCTACGTTTTCCTGTTTCAATATTAGATCGCACAGATACTCCACGGCTGTTTTCCTTCTAATTATGCCATGGGGAGTCAGAAAATAAACTTAATTTTGCTCTAAAAAATCAAAATAGAACAGTAGACAGTTGTAGTGCATATATGTTACACCATCACTCTCTCTCTCTCTCTCTCTATATATATATATATATATATATATATATATATATATATATATATATGTATATATATGCATCTGTATTGAGGCACGTCTGCCATTTTGGAAATATGACGTCAGTAGCCCAGAACAAAGATGGCCACTCCATTGGAAGCAAGCGTGAGAGAGGAACAGCAACAGTTTATCTGTTTCTTGCGTGCCCGACGTTTTGAATATGAAAGAGATGACTTTCTGCGACTTACAATCGCCGAAAGCGAAAATCTGGGTACATGACTTCCAGCTAGAGATACATCGAGCCAGCAAAAGTGGCGACATTCTTCCTTACCGAAGCCAGAAAAGTTCCACGCTGGTTCTGCCGGGCGGAGAACTGGCGCTTACGCTCGTTTGGAACCGTGGAAGCAGAATCCTGGAAAATTACATGCGCAAAAGAACCAATGTCAGCAGCGAAGTATACTATGATCTGTTTGTTTGAGAACCACTATCAACAGCGAAGTATACTATGATCTGTTTGTTTGAGAACCACAATCAACAGCGAAGTATGCTATGATCTGTTTGTTTGAGAACCACTATCAACAGCGAAGTATACTATGATCTGTTTGTTTGAGCACCACTGTCAACAGCGAAGTATACTATGATCTGTTTGTTTGAACACCACTGTCAACAGCGAAGTATACTATGATCTGTTTGTTTGAACACCACTGTCAACAGCGAAGTATACTATGATCTGTTTGTTTGAACACCACTGTCAACAGCGAAGTATACTATGATCTGTTTGTTTGAGAACTACTGTCAATAGCGAAGTATACTATGATCTGTTTGTTTGAACACCACTGTCAACAGCGAAGTATACTATGACCTGTTTGTTTGAGAACCACTGTCAAAATCGAAGCATACTATGATCTGTTTGAGAACCACTTGAAGCCTGCAATCAGGTCAAAAGTCTTCTCGGGTCTGGTATGTTGCTAAAGCATGACTACTTGCGGCCTCACACAACACATGCAATAGCTCAACAAATAACGGATCAATTGAGTGTCTTCTACATCCTACATAGTCACCCAACCTCGCACCATGTGGTTATCATTTATTTGGACTTCAAAGAGCTGCTAGGTAGGAATAAGTTCAGTACGGACGAAGAGATTAAACAGGCCGTGCACTGTTGGCCACAGGGTCTGTCAAAAGTTTTTTTTTCCTCAAGGGGTCCAGGCACTAATGAAGTTGTGACAGACCTGCATTGTAGTGATGGAAACTATGTGAAGTTGTGACAGGCCTGCATTGTAGTGATGGAAACTATGTGAAGTTGTGACAGGCCTGCATTGTAGTAATAGAGACTATATGAAGTTGTGACAGGCCTGCATTGTAGTAATAGAGACTATGTGAAGTTGTGACAGACCTGCATTATAGTGATGGAAACTATGTGAAGTTGTGACAGGCCTGCATTATAGTGATGGAAACTATGTGAAGTTGTGACAGGCCTGCATTGTAGTAATAGAGACTATGTGAAGTTGTGACAAGCCTGCATTGTAGTAATAGAGACTATGTGAAGTTGTGACAGACCTGCATTATAGTGATGGAAACTATGTGAAGTTATGACAGACCTGCATTATAGTGATGGAAACTATGTGAAGTTGTGACAGGCCTGCATTGTAGTAATAGAGACTATGTGAAGTTGTGACAGGCCTGCATTGTAGTGATGGAAACTATGTGAAGTTGTGACAGGCCTGCATTGTAGTGATGGAAACTATGTGAAGTTGTGACAGGCCTGCATTGTAGTAATAGAGACTATGTGAAGTTGTGACAGGCCTGCATTGTAGTGATGGAAACTATGTGAAGTTGTGACAGGCCTGCATTATAGTGATGGAAACTATGTGAAGTTGTGACAGGCCTGCATTGTAGTGATGGAAACTATGTGAAGTTGTGACAGGCCTGCATTATAGTGATGGAAACTATGTGAAGTTGTGACAGGCCTGCATTGTAGTGATGAAAACTATGTGAAGTTGTGACAGGCCTGCATTGTAGTGATGGAAACTATGTGAAGTTGTGACAGGCCTGCATTGTACGTGATGGAAACTATGTGAAGTTGTAACAGACCTGCATTGTACGTGATGGAGACTATGTGAAGTTGTGACAGACCTGCATTGTACGTGATGGAGACTATGTGAAGTTGTAACAGACCTTCCATTGTAGTGATGGAGACTATGTGAAGTTGTAACAGACCTTCCATTGTAGTGATGGATACTATGTGCAGTTGTGACAGACCTTCCATTGTAGTGATGGTGACTATGTGAAGTTGTGACAGACCTGCATTATAGTAATGGAGACTATATGAAGTTGTGACAGACCTGCTTTGTAGTAATGGAGACTATGTGAAGTTGTGACAGACCTGCATTGTAGTAATGGAGACTATGTGAAGTTGTAACAGAACTGCATTGTAGTAATAGAGACTGTGAACTTGTGACAGAACTGCATTGTAGTAATAGAGACTATGTGAAGTTGTAACAGACCTGCATTGTACGTGATGGAGACAATGTGAAGTTGTGACAGACTTGCATTGTACGTGATGGAGACTATGTGAAATTGTGACAGACCTGCAATGTACATGATGGAGACTATGTGAAGTTGTGACAGACCTGCATTGTACGTGATGGAGACTATGTGAAGTTGTGACAGACCTTCCATTGTAGTGATGGAGACTATGTGAAGTTGTAACAGACCTTCCATTGTAGTGATGGATACTATGTGCAGTTGTGACAGACCTGCTTTGTAGTAATGGAGACTATGTGAACTTGTGACAGAACTGCATTGTAGTAATAGAGACTATGTGAAGTTGTAACAGATCTGCATTGTACGTGATGGAGACTATGTGAAGTTGTAACAGACCTGCATTGTACGTGATGGAGACAATGTGAAGTTGTGACAGACCTGCATTGTACGTGATGGAGACTATGTGAAGTTGTGACAGACCTGCATTGTACGTGATGGTGACTATGTGAACTGATAAGCAGTTTTCTGTGATATCTGTGTTATGGAGACCATGTGAAGCACCTGAACATTTTATTGAGATTTTTTTAAAAGTTACAAAAATATGGTTATTTTTGTTTACTCACTTTCCATACTTGACACACTCTCACCACAGCAACAACATCTATGTCTTACACACGTGACAGAAATGTTGTAGGTGAGCACAGAGACAGAAATGTTGTAGTTGAGCACAGAGACAGAAATGTTGTAGGTGAGCACAGAGACAGAAATGTTGTAGGTGAGCACTGAGACAGAAATGTTGTAGATGAGCGTTGAGACAGAAATGTTGTAGGCGAGCAATGAGACAGAAATGTTGTAGGTGAGCGCTGAGACAGAAATGTTGTAGGTGAGCACTGAGACAGAAAGGATGAAATTGTGAAGGAACATGAAAGATACATTGTATCATATATATGTTGTTGTTGCTTGTGTTGTGGTTAGAGTGTATCATATATCTGTTGTTGTTTTTTTTTTGTATTGTGGTGAGAGTGTGTCATATATCTGTTGTTATTGTTTCTGTTGTGGTGAGTGTGTATCATATATCTGTTGTTGTTTATGCTGTTGTGAGAGTGTATCATATATCTGTTGTTATTGTTGCTTGTGTTGTGGTGAGAGTGTATCATATATCTGTTGTTGCTTGTGTTGTGGTGAGAGTGTATCGTATATCTCGTGTTGTAGTTTGTGTTGTGGTGAGAGTGCAATATATATCTGTTGTTGTTGTTTTTGTGTTGTGGTGAGAGTGTATCATATATCTGTTGTTGCTCTGCAGTTCCTTTGTGTACACCAATCCCAAGCTTTTGACTGTGTACAGTTGCCTGAGATGTCAGTTTGTTGCCAAAGAGGTCCCTAAAATGATCGTTTTGGTGGGAATGTGTTTCCCAAGTTCTCTTGACTTGTGTTTACTTGAATAATTGAGGGTAAAGTCTGGCATTATTCTGAACTTTCAAACATTATCATTGTGTCATCGTTTGCCTGGTAAGCTTCTCAGAATAGTCCACCACGCCGTGATTGTACAGTTAATGGGGTATGCGGTGTGGGGTACTCACAAATCTGTGAAATTCGTTCCAGAATTTGCTGACAGCTGTACAAATATCTGAACATTTTGTAGTAGAAACTGAGAAAGCAGCGACCTGTTTGGGTAGAATTTGGTGTTGCTGTTGCGTGAGATAGCAAGTTTGCTGTCAAGTTTGTGACAGTGGCTGCTCTTTCTTTCTTTCTTTCTTTCTTTCTTTCTTTCTTATTCTGTTCTGCTTGGGTTTTGTTTCCCACTCTTCATGTCCTTGACCAGAAAAAACAGTATCCACGCCAACACCAGCAACAACAACAACAAGAACAGCAACAACAACAACAAAAACAATACAATAACAGCAACACCATAACAATAACACCAACATAACAACAAGAAAGCAAAAAACAGCAACACCAACATAGCAAAAACAACATAACAACAACATCACAATAGCAACAGCAACATAAAAAACAACAATAACAGCACCACACTATAACAACAAACAACATAACAACAAATAACAACAACATAACAACGAATAACAACAACATAATAATAACACCAACATAACAATAACAACAAAAACATCCAAGTCTCTGATATTATAAGAGATCAGAGAGAAAAAAAGCTAACAGCTACTTCCGTGTTTGTGCAAAGTTTTAACTATTACTTCACATTGTGAGATCGTTCTTGTGTTAAAGTAGACGTGTTTTAATGTCTCCCCCCTCCCCACAGTTTGCAAGACAAATGGCCCCCTGGGAATGATCACGGGCGCCATCAACGACTGGCAGATCAGCTCGTCCTCAACCTACCCTAGCGAGTGGGACAGAGGCTGCCACGAGAAGTACGCTCGCCTGTATCTGCCCAACAAACTGGGATGGTGCGCCAAGTACAAGAGCTCCTCCGAGTGGCTGCAAGTTGACCTTGGAGTAGCGGCCCGGGTAAGTCTGACCACAGCAACAACATCTATGTCTTACACACGTGACAGAAATGTTGTAGGTGAGCACAGAGACAGAAATGTTGTAGTTGAGCACAGAGACAGAAATGTTGTAGGTGAGCACTGAGACAGAAATGTTGCAGGTGAGCACTAAGACAGAAATGTTGTAGATGAGCGTTGAGACAGAAATGTTGTAGGCGAGCAGTGAGACAGAAATGTTGTAGGTGAGCGCTGAGACAGAAATGTTGTAGGTGAGCACTGAGACAGAAAGGATGAAATTGTGAAGGAACATGAAAGATACATTGTATCATATATATGTTGTTGTTGCTTGTGTTGTGGTTAGAGTGTATCATATATCTGTTGTTGTTTTTTTTTTGTATTGTGGTGAGAGTGTGTCATATATCTGTTGTTATTGTTTCTGTTGTGGTGAGTGTGTATCATATATCTGTTGTTGTTTATGCTGTTGTGAGAGTGTATCATATATCTGTTGTTATTGTTGCTTGTGTTGTGGTGAGAGTGTATCATATATCTGTTGTTGCTTGTGTTGTGGTGAGAGTGTATCGTATATCTCGTGTTGTAGTTTGTGTTGTGGTGAGAGTGCAATATATATCTGTTGTTGTTGTTTTTGTGTTGTGGTGAGAGTGTATCATATATCTGTTGTTGCTCTGCAGTTCCTTTGTGTACACCAATCCCAAGCTTTTGACTGTGTACAGTTGCCTGAGATGTCAGTTTGTTGCCAAAGAGGTCCCTAAAATGATCGTTTTGGTGGGAATGTGTTTCCCAAGTTCTCTTGACTTGTGTTTACTTGAATAATTGAGGGTAAAGTCTGGCATTATTCTGAACTTTCAAACATTATCATTGTGTCATCGTTTGCCTGGTAAGCTTCTCAGAATAGTCCACCACGCCGTGATTGTACAGTTAATGGGGTATGCGGTGTGGGGTACTCACAAATCTGTGAAATTCGTTCCAGAATTTGCTGACAGCTGTACGAATATCTGAACATTTTGTAGTAGAAACTGAGAAAGCAGCGACCTGTTTGGATAGAATTTTGTGTTGCTGTTGCGTGAGATAGCAAGTTTGCTGTCAAGTTTGTGACAGTGGCTGCTCTTTCTTTCTTTCTTTCTTTCTTTCTTTCTTTCTTATTCTGTTCTGCTTGGGTTTTGTTTCCCACTCTTCATGTCCTTGACCAGAAAAAACAGTATCCACGCCAACACCAGCAACAACAACAACAAGAACAGCAACAACAACAACAAAAACAATACAATAACAGCAACACCATAACAATAACACCAACATGACAACAAGAAAGCAAAAAAACAGCAACACCAACATAGCAAAAACAACATAACAACAACATCACAATAGCAACAGCAACATAAAAAACAACAATAACAGCACCACACTATAACAACAAACAACATAACAACAAATAACAACAACATAACAACGAATAACAACAACATAATAATAACACCAACATAACAATAACAACAAAAACATCCAAGTCTCTGATA
This sequence comes from Achatina immaculata, assembly GCA_009760885.1. NCBI lineage: Eukaryota > Metazoa > Mollusca > Gastropoda > Stylommatophora > Achatinidae > Lissachatina > Lissachatina immaculata. Next base: position 65,651,666 of record CM019713.1, on the reverse strand, counting down.
TTATAAGAGATCAGAGAGAAAAAAAGCTAACAGCTACTTCCGTGTTTGTGCAAAGTTTTAACTATCACTTCACATTGTGAGATCGTTCTTGTGTTAAAGATGACAATGCTTTAACTATCACTTCACATTGTGAGATCGTTCTTGTGTTAAAGATGACAATGCTTTAACTATCACTTCACATTGTGAGATCGTTCTTGTGTTAAAGATGACAATGCTTTAACTATTACTTCACATTGTGAGATCGTTCTTGTGTTAAAGATGACAATGCTTTAACTATTACTTCACATTGTGAGATCGTTCTTGTGTTAAAGATGACAATGCTTTAACTATTACTTCACATTGTGAGATCGTTCTTGTGTTAAAGTAGACGTGTTTTAATGTCTCCCCCCTCCCCACAGTTTGCAAGACAAATGGCCCCCTGGGAATGATCACGGGCGCCATCAACGACTGGCAGATCAGCTCGTCCTCAACCTACCCTAGCGAGTGGGACAGAGGCTGCCACGAGAAGTACGCTCGCCTGTATCTGCCCAACAAACTGGGATGGTGCGCCAAGTACAAGAGCTCCTCCGAGTGGCTGCAAGTTGACCTTGGAGTAGCGGCCCGGGTAAGTCTGACCAGCTGCAGATCTTACATGTTTCCAGTTGTCGTCTTCCTCGTTTTAATTGTTCTTTTTGCTGCACTGGATGTTGAGGGAGATCACATGTAAAAAGTGGTTCCATTTTTTAAAATTCTTCCTCCTGGGATGATAAACCCAGAAAAAAGAATTCATTGAGATAAGAGAGAGAAACATTTACACATTCAGATAACAGAGAGAAACATGTACACATTCAGATAACAGAGAGAAACATGTACACATTCAGATAACAGAGAGAAACATGTACACATTCAGATAACAGAGAGAAATATGTACACATTCAGATAACAGAGAGAAACATTTACACACTCAGATAACAGAGAGAAACATTTACATATTCAGATAACAGAGAGAAACATGTACACATTCAGATAACAGAGAGAAACATGTACACATTCAGATAACACAGAGAACCATGTACACACTCAGATAACAGAGAGAAACATTTACACACTCAGATAACAGAGATAAACATGTATACATTCAGATAATAGAGAGAAACATTTACACACTCAGATAACAGAGAAACATTTACATATTCAGATAACAGAGAGAAACATGTACACATTCAGATAACAGAGAGAAACATGTACACATTCAGATAACACAGAGAACCATGTACACACTCAGATAACAGAGAGAAACATTTACACACTCAGATAACAGAGATAAACATGTATACATTCAGATAATAGAGAGAAATATACACTTATTCAGATAACAGAGAGAAACATGTATATATTCAGATAATAGAGAGAAATATACACTTATTCAGATAACAGAGAGAAACATGTATACATTCAGATAATAGAGAGAAATATACACTTACTCAGATAACAGAGAGAACATACACTCACTCAGATAACAGAAAAACATGCACTAACTCAGAGAAAGCAAGAGAGATAAGCACTCACTCAGAGAACGCAAGAGAGATAAGCGCTCACTCAGAGAAAGCAAGAGAGATAAGCACTCACTCAGAGAAAGCAAGAGAGATAAGCGCTCACTCAGAGAAAGCAAGAGAGATAAGCACTCACTCAGAGAAAGCAAGAGAGATAAGCGCTCACTCAGAGAAAGCAAGAGAGATAAGCGCTCACTCAGAGAAAGCAAGAGAGATAAGCGCTCACTCAGAGAAAGCAAGAGAGATAAGCGCTCACTCAGAGAAAGCAAGAGAGATAAGCACTCACTCAGAGAAAGCAAGAGAGATAAGCGCTCACTCAGAGCTCATCACATTTAATGATTGTATCCTCTTGTCTTGGAATGATATCATGAACACATTTGATGATTTTATCTTCTTGTCTTGGAATGATATCTTGAACACATTTGATGATTTTATCTCCTTGGACTGAAGCTAAAAATGGTGTCTTAATTTATGACAAGAAAACGGGACGATTTGATAATACTCGTATTAAACCCACACGAAATGAATGTATCGCTGGGATAAGAGACTAGAAGAATGCCGTATAAGAATTTATTGATCATATAAGAGAATTCAGCTCTGGTTTACGAGATTTTATCCGTCGGATAAAAGAATTTATTGTTAGGATAAAAGAATTCATAATAGGATTTTAAGGAGTATGGCGTGGAGTGTAGTATAGAATGAAGTATCGAGTGAGGTGAGGAGTGGTGTATAGAGTGGAGTGTGGAGTGAAGTGTAGACTGAAGAGTGGAGTGGAGTGTAGAATGAAGTGTGGAGTGGAGTATATAGTGGAGAATGGAGTGAAGTGTAGACTGAAGTGTGGAGTGGAGTGTGGAATGAAGTGTGGAGTGGAGTATATAGTGGAGAGTGGAGTGAAGTGTAGATTGAAGTGTGGTGTGGAGTATAGAGTGGAGTGTGGAATGGAGTATAGAGTGGAGTGTGGAATGAATTGTGGAGTGGAGTATAGAGTGGAGTGTGGAGTGAAGTGTAGACTGAAGTGTGGAGTGGAGTATAGAGTGGAGTGTGGAGTGAAGTATAGAGTGGAGTGTGGAGTGAAGTGTAGACTGAAGTGTGGAGTGGATTATAGAGTGGAGTGTGGAGTGAAGTATAGAGTGTAGTGTGGAGTGAAGTGTGGAGTGGAGTATAGAGTGGAGTGTGGAATGAAGTGTGGAGTGGAGTATAGAGTGGAGTGTGGAGTGAAGTGTAGACTGAAGTGTGAAGTGGAGTATAGAGTGGAGCGTGGAGTGAAGTGTAGACTGAAGTGTGGAGTGGAGTATACAGTGGAGTATGGAGTGAAGTGTGGAGTGGAGTATAGAGTAGAGTGAAGTGTAGACTGAAGTGTGGAGTGGAGTATAGAGTGGAGTGTGAAGTGAAGTGTAGACTGAAGTGTAGAGTGGAGTATAGAGTGGAGTGTGGAGTGGAATGTGGAATGAAGTGTGGAGTGGAGTATAGAGTGGAGTGTGGAGTGGAGTATGTAGTGGAGTAAAGGAGTGCGGGGTGAAAAGGAGAGTGGAATGGAGCGTGGAGTGGAGTATGGAGTAGAATGTGGAGTGGAGTGCATTGTGAAATGGAGCGTGGACATGTCACAAAGACCCCTACATTTTCTTCTGTCTTCTCCTTTTTTTGCTGTGTAAGATAAGATGATAAAATCATCATTGTGTCAAAGTTCAACAACCCAAGACAAGATGATAAATATTTTGTTCATTGACGAAATGTTTGGAAATGTATTCCTAATACCTGAAATATCTGATAATATTTTCCCATTACTTGAAATTACCTGACAAAATCTCCCCATTATCTGGAATATTTGACAATGTTTCCCCATTATATGGAATATTTAGCCATGTTTTCCCATTATTTTCAATATTTTACGATGTGTTCCCATTATATGGAATATTTAGCCATGTTTTCCCATTATATGGAGTATTTAGCTATGTTTTCCCATTATTTTAAGCATTTGACACTGTTTTCCCATTATGTTAAATATTTGACACAGTTTTCCCATTACTTTGAATATTTAGCGATGTTTTCCCATTATATGGAATATTTAACCATGTTTTATCATTACTTGTTAAAATCTTGCAAGTAATTACCATAACGATTTGCTGGCAGCTACCAGCGATAAGAAAGCACAAGCAACAATTTGCATAGATTCCTGGTAAAGTAGAAGGCATCAACGTGATTTCAGTTACCTGAGCTAGGCCAGGTAAAGGAGAAGGCAAAACACACGGAGATAATGTTTAAAATGACGCTGATGGATTATCGTAATATCGTTTACACAGGACTGCCATCTTTACGAGCCTGCGGTTTTCCCTGCGCTGGCCGCTGGCAAATCTGTGTTTAAACAAAAAAAATCTAATATCATGGAATGTCATTCACATAAAGCCCTTTTATAGAATTTATCACATTATTTCTTACAAGTGATGTACCAGATGACATACAGCAGCACGACTTGCTCCACGACCTCCTGTCCTGTTAGCCGAGTTGTTGACACATTGTACCTATCGTCATGGCAGGACCGCGCACGTTCTTGAGTTTCTGTTTGACGTTTTGTTTATCTGGTTCTCTTCATGTTGTAAAACAGTTTCGTTTCTCTGAATTCATGCCACATAACAGTCTGGTTTCTCTTCATGTTGTAAAACGGTTTTTTTTTTTTGGTAATGGATTAGAGGTAGCCTAATCTTAGAGGTAACCCAATCTTAGAGTTAACTTGATCTTAGAGGTAACCTAATCTTAGAGGTAACCCAATCTTAGAGGTAGCCTAATCTTAGAGGTAACCCAATCTTAGAGTTAACTCAATCTTAGAGGTAACCTAATCTTAAAGGTAACCCAATCTTAGAGGTAACCCAATCTTAGAGGTAACCCAATCTTAGAGGTAACCTAATCTTAAAGTAACCCAATCTTAGAGGTAACTCAATCTTAGAGAAATATTTATTTTTATTTTCTTGTACGTCATCGTCTGAGACCAGTTGCTTTTTTTTTTCTTCCTAGTCGACGTCACGAATGATGAAAATGTCCACACAATGAGGCCATAAACTGACATCAATTAATGGCACTATGTAGTGACATCACATGATAAAACATTATCACAAAGTAACATTACATGACATAACGGCACCACATAGTAACAACGATATCATATAGTGTCATCATATGACACATAACACTATCACAAAGTGACATCATATGACACATAACACTATCACAAAATGACATCATATAAAACATAACACTATCACAAAGTGACATTCATCCAACATGGATTATAAAATATTTAGAAAATAAAAGACACGTTTGTTGACTTCTATCAGAAACAGATGATGCTGATGGCGTGCCATAACAACATATTTTCTGGCGTAGAATCTACGGAACGCCTAATAGTCAGGACGAGCATTCATTAGCAAACATTATTGCATGAAAGAAAACTGAATTTCTCAGCTACTTGTAGATGATGATGATGCTCTAGGAAGTACAGGTAACCTCTGACTGGTATTTGGCAGCTGATGTCGTGGTGAAGAAAGCGTCAGCTCACAAGCATGTTTTGCTGGCTTGTCAGAGCGGACCTGCACGGAGCCAACCTTTCCATCCTACCTCTACTTCAGCGCTACAGCAGCATTAGGGTCTTGATCAGTCTCCGGCTCTGATAATGATGTCATGGCCTGCACTCTTACACGAACTTTTCCCAGTTTGTCTCACATGGTTTTAAAACTACTCTGACCTGTGAAAAAACTGAACGAATGTGACCAGAAATAGCTCAAATATTTTACATGTACAACATCCGGGAACGTTCCGCCTTGGCCCTCTCGCCTCGTTGGTTGGGGGGCCCCAGTCTTGCCGGGGCTGGAGAAAATGGCGAGGGAATAAGTAAAAATGTCAAACACTCCATCTATTTCAGATGTAGAAACTGTTTGAAAAGTGGCGGGCTAGGCCACGAGACATCAAATATGGCAAGGATTGTTTGTTATGAAAGCAAAGATTCGAATCTTTCTAAACATATCTTGAGCATGAACGCTGTGGGAGGGCAGCTGTGCGGGAAGAACATATATCTGGTCTTGAATTCACCCAAGTATAAAAACAGCCTGCCTCAGTCATGTTTCCTCTGCATTTTGGGAATGCTAAGTACACGAGACTGGCTACTAACGCCCGGGGGATGAAGTCTGTTGTCTGTTTATTAAGTCGAGGAAACGTGTAAATCAGACCTGTCTGGCGTGGGGCTTGCCTGTACCGCGTTGTTGTTTACTCAACGACCAACAGAACAGCAACGTGTAACGCCAGCCAAACTTCAAGAATCTGGACGTGCCGCCTATAAGACTACACAAACCTGGACGTTCCGTAAACCATGGCACATTTCAAAATGATCTACTTCCGCCACATTGTTATTTTCTACTCAAAGTCGGCTTTTGCTCTTCACTAGTAGCTTTCTACTCACACAAAAGAAAGAAGTGTACTACAACATTTACTACTCAAGTTTACTACAAATAAAAGAAGTACAGCTTATTTACAAGTACAGCCCACCACCAGCCACAGCTGACGAGCCGCAGAAGAAGAAGAAGATAGATGCTTGGTTATTTCCTGCAGCAACTTCAGACAAGGCTGGACCAGAGAATGCCTATGTCCAACATTTCTACAACAAAAGTTGGTTTGGTAGCAGCCGTGACACAAACAAAATTGTGTTCTGTCTGGATGCATCACAACACATTGATCAGCTCTGACACGTGCCGACAACAGAGCTAACATCTTGTACGGGTCAAGACAAGAGATCTGCTACAAAATGTTTTCTGTTGATGTTTTCGGCAATTATAAAATCTTGTACCGGTCAAGACACCAGAGATCTGGTACAAAATATTGTCTATGTTTTCTATTGATGTTCTTGAGCATGTAAGAAATCTAGACATGTACAAGAGTGAAGACAGTTCGTCAGATATCCCAAAACACACAAACAAAGACAGTTCGTCAAATATCCCAAGACACACAGGGCAGGACAGTTCGTCAGGTATCCCAAGACACACAAACCAAGACAGTTCGTCGGGTATCTCAAGACACACAGGGCAGGACAGTTCGTCAGATATCCCAAGACACACAAACCAAGACAGCTCGTCAGGTAACATAAGACACACAAACCAGGACAGTTACTGTTAACAGCCATAGACACACAACCTAGACAGTTAATGTTAACATCCAAAGACACACAAGCCAGGACATTTTAGGTTAACATCAAAAGACACACAAGCCAAGACAGTTAATGTTAATATCAAAAGACACACAAGCCAAGACAGTTAATGTTAATATCAAAAGACACACAAGCCAGGACAGTTAATGGTAACATCCAAAGACACACAAGTCAAGACATTTAATGTTAACACCCAAAGACACATAAGCCAAGACCTTTAATGTTAACATCCACAAACACACAAAACAAGACAGTTCAGGTTAACTTCCAAAGACATACAAGCCAGGACAGTTAATGTTAACATTCAAATACACAAAAGTCAAAACAGTTAATGTTAACATACAAAGACACAAGCAAAGGCAGTTAATTTTAACATCCAAAGACACAAGCCAGAACAGTTAATGTTAACATCCAAAGATACAAGCCAGGACAAGCACTTAATATCAACTGTGTGGTTCAAGTATTTGTACCTTATGCCGAGAACTTATCAATCAACCCTCGTATCTATTTTGTGATGAGTTTCTTGTGTGTTCATTCCTAACTGAGTTTGTTGGCTGACAGCACTAAATTCTAATACCATGGAAAACTGACACATTTTTACGAGAATTTTTTTTCTAATTTTTAGTCAATGTTTTATTCTTGTGTATGTTTTCTAGTGCACCTCTCGCTGCGGCTCAAAATATAGCATTTTTAAAATGATGTATATACCCCTGTTCTTGTATTAAAGAATGTATTAATTAATATGGCTAAGGGCTGCGAGAGTGGAAGTCCACATAAACGGTCTTAACCGGACCCATAAAGTCCACTTCGGGTCAACTACCACGTGTTTGTGAATCAAGTACGAGACCCACAAAGTCCACTTCGGGTCAACTACCACGTGTTTGTGAATCAAGTACGAGACCCATAAAGTCCACTTCGGGTCCACTTTTTTGTGAACCAGCTACGAGACCCACAAAGTCCACTTCGTTTCCACGTGTTTGTGAACCAACTACGAGATCCACAAAGTCCACTTCGGGTCCACATGTTTGTGAACCAACTACGAGACCCACAAAGTCCACTTCGGGTCCACGTGTTTGTGGACCAGCTACGAAGTTTCCATAGTCTCCATTTCTTGAACATAATTACTAACACAGTCTCTTTCAGTTTCCAGCAAGTGCAGCTAGCGCTGCAGATGATAGTTCGCTTCTGTGATTTTGTTGTAGGTCTTGATCACTGACTTGTGTGATTTATTGTGGGTCTTGATCACTGACTTGTGTGATTTGTTTCGTTCTGTCGTTTATTTTCATGTTCGAACTGTTTCTGTGTGAGTGTGTGTGTACTTGTGTGCGTGTGTGTTTTCTATTTAACGGTCACAATTTGTTACATCCGAAGCGACCTGGCTTCTGTCCCGACACGTGACTGGCACGAGATGCCAGGTGCTCTATCCACTGAACCACAAATCCTGACTCAAATAATGTATGTTAACTGGCAGCTTTTTAGCTGGCGTATTTGTTGCACTTTATATTTCTCAACTTTCTTTTCAGCTCCTTTGTGTCTGTCCAGTGTTTGAAATGTGCGTATTTTGTGTGGACTTTAAATCCCGCTAGATGCTAGTCACACGGAGGTCCTAGTTAGTTTACGTCACATGGAGTTCCTAGTTACTTTGTGTCACATGAAGATCATAGTTACTTTACGTCACATGAAGGTCTTAGTTTTTTTTTTACGTCACATGGAGTTCCTAGTTACCTCACGTAACATGAGGTTCCTAGTTACTTTACGTCACATAGAGATCCTAATCAATTCACGACACATGAAGGTCCTAGTCAGTTCACGAAAGTCCCACTTACTTTACGTCATATGAAAGTCTTAGTTACTTTACGTCACATGAAGGTCCTAATTACTTGAAGGTCCTATTCACATTATGTCACAAGGAGATATGCATTACATCAGATGAAGGTCCTAGTCACATTACGTCAGATAAAAGTCCTAGTCACATTACGTTGGTTGAAGGTCCTAGTCACATTACGTTGGATGAAGGTCCTAGTCACATTACGTTGGATGAAGGTTCTAGTCACATTACGTTGGATGAAGGTCCTAGTCACATTATGTTGGATGAAGGTCCTAGTCACATTACATCAGATGAAGGTCCTAGTCACATTACGTCAGATAAAAGTCCTAGTCACATTACGTTGGATGAAGGTCCTAGTCACATTACGTTGGATGAAGGTCCTAGTCACATTAAGTAACAGAAGATTCCAGTCAGGGTCGTCTTAACAGCATCGTAGGCCCTGGGCCCCCCTTCCGGCCATTATTTAACTCATACAAAGAAGAGCTATACTGACAATATCGTGGGCCCCTGGCTGCTGTCACATTATGTCATATGAAAGTCTTAGTCATATGAATGTCAAAGTTATATGAAGGTCCTAGTTATATGAAGGTCTTAGATTGGACGAGTGGAATCTTGTCTTCAATGGTAGTCAGAACTTTGGGGAGAAGTATTTTCGTTTTTGTTTTTGTTTTTTTCTAGGATGCTGTCTCCGTCATTGTTGTCAGTGTTTCTGCCTGCCACGCCACGATTTGCTGCCGATGTCATAGCAGACATCACTCATCAAAGAGGCGGGGGGATTAGGATAGTGGCTGGCAGATAACAGACGTCACTCATCATAGAGGCGGCGAATCTGGATAGTGGCTGGCAGATAACAGACGTCACTCATCATAGAGGCGGCGAATCTGGATAGTGGCTGGCAGATAACAGACGTCACTCATCATAGAGGCGGCGAATCTGGATAGTGGCTGGCAGATAACAGACGTCACTCATCATAGAGGCGGCGAATCTGGATAGTAGCTGGCAGATAACAGACGTCACTCATCATAGAGGCGACGAATCTGGATAGTAGCTGGCAGATAACAGACGTCACTCATCATAGAGGCGGCGAATGGATAGTAGCTGGCAGATAACAGACGTCACTCATCAAAGAGGCGGGGAATTTGGATAGTGGCTGGCAGATAACAGACGTCACTCATCAAAGAGGCGGGGAATTTGGATAGTGGCTGGCAGATAAACTGCTAGGAAAGCCGACTTACTGGATAACTGACATCATGACTGACAGCCTGACGGACTGACTGGTTACGTGACATTATGACTACCAGTCTGACAGACTGACTGGTTGACTGACATCATAGCTGTCAGTATGACAGACTGACTGGTTAACTGATTTCATTCTTGGCAGCCTGACAGACTGACTGGTTGACTGACATCATGACTGACAGTCTGACAGACTAATATTGAAAGTATTTTTCTTGCAGAACGTCAGATGGATCAGTACCACTGGAGTTTTATATATAGTTGCTCACGGAGAGAGAGAGAGAGAGAGAGAGAGATGTAGAGAGACAGAGAGATAGACAGAGAGAGAGGCAGAGAGAGCCAGAGAGACACAGAAAGGTAGAGAGAGAGAGACAGACAGACAGACAGAAAGAGGTGTACAGGATAAGCTGAACACAAGAGAAAGACATGAGCAATTTCAATTGATAAAAATAACTTATACGTATGTGCATCAGTAGACTCTTTAGGTCTACATGAGATAGTGAGTGCTGTATGGTTTCAGTCATATACATGAGATAGTGACTGCTGTATGGTTCCAGTCATATACATGAGATAGTGACTGCTGTATAGTTCCAGTCTTATACATGAGATAGTGAGTGCTGTATAGTTCCAGTCTTATACATGAGATAGTGACTGCTGTATAGTTCCAGTCTTATACATGAGATAGTGACTGCTGTATAGTTCCAGTCTTATACATGAGACAGTGACTGCTGTATAGTTCCAGTCTTATACATGAGATAGTGACTGCTGTATAGTTCCAGTCTTATACATGAGATAGTGAGTGCTGTATGGTTTCAGTCATATACATGAGATAGTGACTGCTGTATAGTTCCAGTCATATACATGAGATAGTAAGTGCTGTATGGTTCCAGTCTTATAAATGAGATAGTGACTGCTGTATGTTTCCAGTCTTATACATGAGATAGTGATTGCTGTATGGTTTCAGTCTTATACATGAGATAGTGACTGCTGTATGTTTCCAGTCTTATACATGAGATAGTGACTGCTGTATGTTTCCAGTCTTATACATGAGATAGTGATTGCTGTATGGTTCCAGTCTTATACATGAGATAGTGACTGCTGTATGGTTTCAGTCTTATACATGAGATAGTGATTGCTGTATGATTTCACTCATATACATGAGATAGCGACTGCTGTATGATTCCAGTCTTATAAATGAGATAGTGACTGCTGTATAGTTCCAGTCTTATGCATGAGATAGTGACTGCTGTATGGTTTCAGTCTTATACATGAGATAGTGACCGCTGTATGGTTTCAGTCTTATACATGAGATAGTGACCGTGTAGCATTTGTTGGAGCTACGTTCTGCAAGGTTGTAGCGTGTAGCATTTGTTGGAGCTACGTTCTGCAAGGTTGCAGCGTGCAGTATTTGTGTTCAAAATGGTGGACAGGCTGTACCGTGCAGCATTTGTGTTCAAAATGGTGGACATCCTCTTACAAGGCCTTACCAGACAGTATTTTTTTCAGAATGGTTTACAATCTTCTCATGAAGCAGTTCCAGACAGCCCTATCTGTCAATCTTCTCATGAAATTGTCCAAGACAGCACTGTCTGTAAATCTTCTCACGAAACCGCCCAAGACAGCACTGTCTGTAAATCTTCTCATGAAACCGTGCAAGACAGCTCTCTGTCAATCTTCTCATGAAACCGCCCAAGACAGCACTGTCTGTAAATATTCTCATGAAACCGTGCAAGACAGCGCTGTCTGTCGATCTTCTCATGAAATCATCCAAGACAGCGCTGTCTATGTTAGTACAGTCTAGTTGAGCTTGTTGGAGGGTGGATGCAGCTTGTACTTTTTACTGGCAGATTGTAAACACAGGCAAGCTGAAAGACAAGACTATAATACTGGCAGATTGTAAACACAGGCAAGCTGAAAGACAAGACTATAATACTGGCAGACTGTAGACACAAACAAGCTGAAAGACAAGACTATAATACTGGCAGACTGTAGACACAAACAAGCTGAAAGACAAGACTATAATACTGGGAGATTGTAGACACAAACAAGCTGAAAGACAAGACTATAATACTGGGAGATTGTAGACACAAACAAGCTGAAAGACAAGACTATAATACTGGGAGATTGTAGACACAAACAAGCTGAAAGACAAGACTATAATACTGGGAGATTGTAGACACAGACAAGCCGAAAGACAAGACTAGGATAAATGAAGATGTAAAAACATTGGAACTGTTTGTTTGTGGAAGTACTGTATTGTCTTTTCAATATATCCGTTATTATATCACGGGAATGTATAGAAAGAAACAATGACTTCACAGTGTAGCCACATTGTGTCTTTATTTTTTGTGAAAGGAAAGATTCGTTCTGCAAGGTTGTAGCGTGTAGCATTTGTTGGAGCTACGTTCTGCAAGGTTGCAGCGTGCAGTATTTGTGTTCAAAATGGTGGACAGGCTGTACCGTGCAGCATTTGTGTTCAAAATGGTGGACATCCTCTTACAAGGCCTTACCAGACAGTATTTTTTTCAGAATGGTTTACAATCTTCTCATGAAGCAGTTCCAGACAGCCCTATCTGTCAATCTTCTCATGAAATTGTCCAAGACAGCACTGTCTGTAAATCTTCTCACGAAACCGCCCAAGACAGCACTGTCTGTAAATCTTCTCATGAAACCGTGCAAGACAGCGCTGTCTGTCAATCTTCTCATGAAACCGCCCAAGACAGCACTGTCTGTAAATATTCTCATGAAACCGTGCAAGACAGCGCTGTCTGTCAATCTTCTCATGAAACCGTTCCAAACAGCACTGTCTGTAAATCTTCTCATGAAACCACCCAAGACAGCGCTGTCTGTCAATCGTCTCATGAAATCATCCAAGACAGCGCTGTCTATGTTAGTACAGTCTAGTTGAGCTTGTTGGAGGGTGGATGCAGCTTGTACTTTTTACTGGCAGATTGTAAACACAGGCAAGCTGAAAGACAAGACTATAATACTGGCAGATTGTAAACACAGGCAAGCTGAAAGACAAGACTATAATACTGGCAGATTGTAAACACAGGCAAGCTGAAAGACAAGACTATAATACTGGCAGATTGTAAACACAGGCAAGCTGAAAGACAAGACTATAATACTGGCAGATTGTAAACACAGGCAAGCTGAAAGACAAGACTATAATACTGGCAGACTGTAGACACAAACAAGCTGAAAGACAAGACTATAATACTGGGAGATTGTAGACACAGACAAGCCGAAAGACAAGACTAGGATAAATGAAGATGTAAAAACATTGGAACTGTTTGTTTGTGGAAGTACTGTATTGTCTTTTCAATATATCCGTTATTATATCATGGGAATGTATAGAAAGAAACAATGACTTCACAGTGTAGCCACATTGTGTTTTTATTTTTTGTGAAAGGAAAGATTCGTTCTGGTGGAAATGCTGGTGTGTGTGTGTGTGTGTGTGTGTGGACGGTGTTTGCGTCTCTCTCTGACTGTTCTTGTATCTCTGGCTGTCCAGCACCAGACAGCAATGTTCTTTCAAGTTGCTGTATGTCTAAAACTTGTCTTTGCGCTACAAAAATGTCCCGGACATAAACGTGCCTATCCTTACTTATCCTGCCAGTACAGTTGCCCCAGTATCGCAGCCACGATTTTACACCAGAAAATTCGGTTCCACAATTAGCAAACGATTCTGTGGTTCATGCTATGAAGCATCTGAGAGTCAGTGAAGTGAAATGCTACAACAAATATGTCCGAGTGACCTGCGTCTGAGAGTCAGTGAAGTGAAATGCTACAACAAATATGTCGGAGTCAGACTTTTAATACACAAATAGAGAACAGGTGACCGGACCAGCCATACTAAGGGGAGCAACCACTATTTTAGACGACAAGCTCGTATTTTCATTGTTCCGGCCCTTCACTTCGTGGCGGCGCCGTTCTCTCCCCCCCCCCCCCCCCCCCCCACCCCGCCCCCACATCAAGGTCATGACCTCTTCAAATTTGTTGGTTTTACTGTTAAGACGGAGTCTACACCTAACTTGTCTTTTCACTGCCAGCTTTATGTATGCTTCTGATGATCTGAAAAGCTGCTGTTTGGTTGTTTCGCTCTCACTGCCAGAAAAATGCCTGGATAAATGTTAGAATAATGTGTCTTGTAAGGCCGAGCACAGACTTTAGGGCTCCTTTGACCGCTCTCAGAATCTAAGGCCGAGCACAGACTTTAAGGCTCCTTTGACCGCTCTCAGAATCTAAGGCCGAGCACAGACTTTAAGGCTCCTTTGACCGCTCTCAGAATCTAAGGCCGAGCACAGACTTTAGGGCACTTTTCAAGATCTTAGGCTGAGCACAGACTTTAGGGCTCCTTTGACCGCTCTTAGAATCTAAGGCTGAGCACAGACTTTAGGGCTCCTTTCAAGATCTTAGGCTGAGCACAGACTTTAGGGCTCCTTTCAAGATCTTAGGCTGAACACAGACTTTAGGGCTTCTTTCAAGATCTTAGGCTGAGCACAGACTTTAGGGCTCCTTTCAAGATCTTAGGCTGAGCACAGACTTTAGGGCTCCTTTCAAGATCTTAGGCTGAGCACAGACTTTAGGGCTCCTTTCAAGATCTTAGGCTGAGCACAGACTTTAGGGCTTCTTTCAAGATCTTAGGCTGAGCACAGACTTTAGGGCTCCTTTCAAGATCTTAGGCTGAGCACAGACTTTAGGGCTTCTTTCAAGATCTTAGGCTGAGCACAGACTTTAAGACAGTGATTGTGTTAGGATTTTCCGAAGGCGGTACAGCTGTACCAGTCTTTCAGCCTGCGTGAAGTACTTTCAGCCTGCGTGAAGTACTTTCGAGTACCGGTTTTGTAGGTACAACAGTCGGTGCTTGGGACATTTGTTTCGTGTAAACAGCGGGAACGTCTGCGCGACATTTTTCTCCTCATTTGCTGGGAGATTGTATCTTTACAAGAAGCTGCCGCGCTGAACCAAAGTCAGAACTGACTGATTCTCATGCAAGCAAATTATTCATCATCATCATCATCATCCTACTGGCCCGATTATCCTCCCACAGATTTCACTGGTAGCTTTTAAGTAGGTTTTTGATAATATAAACCGGCGACAGTAAACGACGGTCTTCAGAAGTTCCTGTTCTTTTCTTTTTTAATTTACCGGTTGTTGGGGGGTCACCGCTTTGGGGGAGGGGCCTCTTTAATGTTTCGGTCTCACCTTTGCGTTGGCCTCCTCCAAATTCACCGACGAGTTTAAAATGAAGAAACCTCGTGGTCGGCCCTCACAGTTGTGGTCCTTGGAACTGTGATAACATTAGCTCGGCCCACTTGTAGCACAGTTCAGCTCTGTTGTTAGGCATCATTTCATTGATGTATTGTTAGCTCTGTTGTTGGACATCATTTCATTGATGTGTTGTTAGCTCTGTTGTTGGACATAATTTCATTGATGTATTGTTAGCTCTGTTGTTGGACATCATTTCATTGATGTGTTGTTAGCTCTGTTGTTGGACATAATTTCATTGATGTATTGTTAGCTCTGTTGTTGGACATCATTTCAGCGATGTGTTGTTAGCTCTGTTATTGGACATCATTTAATCGATGCATTGTTAGCTCTGTTGTTGGACATCATTTAATCGATGCATTGTTAGCTCTGTTGTTGGACATTATTTCAACAATGTAAAGTCATAGCTCTGTTGCTGAACATCAACAAAAGACAGATTAAAATATATAACTTTCTTGGTCTACGGGGCACATGTAGATGTCTTACTAGACTGCAACAACATGGAGAAAATATTCATATAGATCATGTGATACCCTCTGGTTGCTGCGCCCTTCCACCTCCACAAACTCTGGCCAGCCAGGAACTTGTGAAACAAGAAGCAACTTAAGGAACGAAATATGGCACAAAAAACAAGTCTTCAGCCCCAGACACCAAAAAATACCCGAAAAGTTTTGTTGTTTTTTTGACGGGAGAATTTAGTAAAACATCTGTGTCTGTATATATTTAAAACATCAGACGTCAGAATCTTACACCTGCAAGCCGTGCAAATATCCATCTCACACGGTCTCCTCAGCTGTCGAGGCAGTTAGTATTTCTGATGATCTCCACACAAAAAACTCGGCTTTTCTTCACCAGAAAATTCACGTGCACACGAGAAAGCGAACATTACCCGAGCCAGCGTGGGGGTAGGTCAAAAAACTTTGTGTCAAAACTAGACTTGACGTTTTCTGGTATATTTTGGGGTTTGTATTTTCTCATAAAATATCTGGTTTTGTTTGAAACGTGTTCTCCTTTAGTTTCATATATTTTCTTAGCGTCATAAAATGACATCATCATCATCATCATTCTTTCTTTCTTTTCTTACACCTTCTTCTTTCTCGTCTCTGTATTTCGTCTTTTTTTCACGCGGGTACCCATAATTTTGTGCTCTCAAAGACTTGTTTTCTTTGTCTGGTTTCCCCTAGCTTCTTTTGTTCTTTCTTTTCTAGGTAAGACATTTTGTCTGCTCAGACACTACGTTTGTAACTAATGGATGCTAACTATAGAAGCATGCAGCGTTCATAGTTTGTACATCAACACCTGACCGATCTATACTTTATAGTTTGTACATCTACACCTGGTC
The DNA here is from genome assembly GCA_009760885.1 of Achatina immaculata. Taxonomy (NCBI): domain Eukaryota; kingdom Metazoa; phylum Mollusca; class Gastropoda; order Stylommatophora; family Achatinidae; genus Lissachatina; species Lissachatina immaculata. Next base: position 65,635,269 of record CM019713.1, on the reverse strand, counting down.
GATCTGTACTTTATAATTTGTACATCTACACCTGGTCGATCTATAATCTTTAGTTTTACACACCTACAACTGACCGATCTATACTCTCAAGTTTGTACACATCTACACCTGACCGATCTATGGCACAAAAAACAAGTCTTCAGCCCCAGACACCAAAAAATACCCGAAAAGTTTTGTTGTTTTTTTGACGGGAGAATTTAGTAAAACATCTGTGTCTGTATATATTTAAAACATCAGACGTCAGAATCTTACACCTGCAAGCCGTGCAAATATCCATCTCACACGGTCTCCTCAGCTGTCGAGGCAGTTAGTATTTCTGATGATCTCCACACAAAAAACTCGGCTTTTCTTCACCAGAAAATTCACGTGCACACGAGAAAGCGAACATTACCCGAGCCAGCGTGGGGGTAGGTCAAAAAACTTTGTGTCAAAACTAGACTTGACGTTTTCTGGTATATTTTGGGGTTTGTATTTTCTCATAAAATATCTGGTTTTGTTTGAAACGTGTTCTCCTTTAGTTTCATATATTTTCTTAGCGTCATAAAATGACATCATCATCATCATCATTCTTTCTTTCTTTTCTTACACCTTCTTCTTTCTCGTCTCTGTATTTCGTCTTTTTTTCACGCGGGTACCCATAATTTTGTGCTCTCAAAGACTTGTTTTCTTTGTCTGGTTTCCCCTAGCTTCTTTTGTTCTTTCTTTTCTAGGTAAGACATTTTGTCTGCTCAGACACTACGTTTGTAACTAATGGATGCTAACTATAGAAGCATGCAGCGTTCATAGTTTGTACATCAACACCTGACCGATCTATACTTTATAGTTTGTACATCTACACCTGGTCGATCTGTACTTTATAATTTGTACATCTACACCTGGTCGATCTATAATCTTTAGTTTTACACACCTACAACTGACCGATCTATACTCTCAAGTTTGTACACATCTACACCTGACCGATCTATAATCTCTAGTTTGTACACATCTACACCTGACCGATCTATAATCTCTAGTTTGTACACATCTACACCTGACCGATCTATGATCTCTAGTTTGTACACATCTACGCCTGACCGATCTATAATCTCTATTTTGTACACATCTACACCTAAAACCTGCTGACACGTGGTCAGTGTTTGTGTGGAACCTTATTCGAGCTTAGAGTTCGAGATTAATACAAATAAAAAAGCAGCTTTCATTTCGATTTGTTTTGTCACGTGATTCAGGTGACGGGGGTCATGACCCAGGGCAGGGGTGACGGGACGGAGTGGGTGAGTCGGTTCATGGTCTCCTACAGCATGGACGCCTACCACTGGAACTATGTCACAGATAACTACGGCAATCAGTGGGTGAGTACATACAACGGGATGTGGATGAGCTGTGGGTGAGTACATACAACGGGATGTGGATGAGCTGTGGGTGAGTACATATAACAGGGAATATGGATGGGCTGGTGGGGGGGGCTAGATAATAGGGGATGTGGGTGAGTATATAATAGGGCATATGGTGAGCTGTAGGGGGTAGATAATAGGGGATGTGGGTGAGTATATAATAGGGCATATGGGTTAGCTATAGGGGGTAGATAATAGGGGATGTGGGTGAGTATATAATAGGGCATATGGGTTAGCTGTAGGGGGTAGATAATAGGGGATGTGGGTGAGTATATAATAGGGCATATGGTGAGCTATAGGGGGTAGTAATAGGGGATGTGGGTGAGTATATAATAGGGCATATGGTGAGCTGTAGGGGGTAGATAATAGGGGATGTGGGTGAGTATATAATAGGGCATATGGGTTAGCTGTAGGGGGTAGATAATAGGGGATGTGGGTGAGTATATAATAGGGCATATGGTGAGCTGTAGGGGGTAGATAATAGGGGATGTGGGTGAGTATATAATAGGGCATATGGGTTAGCTGTAGGGGGTAGATAATAGGGGATGTGGGTGAGTATATAATAGGGCATATGGTGAGCTATAGGGGGTAGATAATAGGGGATGTGGGTGAGTATATAATCGGGCATATGGGTTAGCTGTAGGGGGTAGATAATAGGGGTGTTTTGCGAGTATATAATGAGAATACCTACAACAATGACATTGTTGATGATGTTTGAATGATTTTTTTTTTCATGTTCACTCACGAGATAAGAGATTTTTATCTGTCAGAAAATACCAGCTAGCTAATGGACACAGTTAACATGTGTAGAAAGTTTTTTTCTCGTATATAAACATATCGCTGTTTGTGTGTGAACATCAGTGTATGTGTGTGAACATCTGTGTATGTGTGTGACATCAGTGTATGTATGTTAACATCAGTGCATGTATGTGTGTGAACATCAGTGTATGTATGTAAACATCAGTGCATGTATGTATGTGACATTAGTGTATGTATGTAAACATTAGTGCATGTATGTATGTGAACATCAGTGTATGTATGTAAACATCAGTGCATATATGTATGTAAACATCAGTGCATATATGTATATAAACATCAAGTCTATATATGTGACATCAGTGTATGTATGTAAACATCAGTGCAAGTATGTATGTGAACATCACTGTATGTATGTAAACATTAGTGCATGCATGTATGTGAACATCAGTGTATGTATGTAAATATCAGTGCATGTATGTATGTGGCATCAGTGTATGTATGTAAACATCAGTGTGTGTATACGGACATTACTGTTTGGATGTAGACATCAGCGTATTGATACAAACATGTGCACCAACACACACACACATTCTGACTTTGTTCTTGGATAGAGACATATGTACCCCACATACATTTTCTGACATTGTTCTTGATTCTGTTCTTGTAGCTCTTTGAGGGCAACACAGACTCGTTCTCTGTCAAACACAACTACCTGGACCGACCGATCATCGCCAGATACATCAAGTTCCACACAGTTCAGTGGAGCAGGCATCCTAGCATGAGAGTTGAAATTATGGGATGTCAGTGTAAGTGCGGTTCCTTATTTTGTTGTTATCTTCTCCACAGTTGTCCCTGTGTATGTCTGTCAGTATGTCTGTTTGTGCATATTTATATTTCGCTTTCTGTATGTGATTGTTCTTGTATTTCTATCTCCATATAAGTCTCTGTTTAAAAGAGACTGACTGACTGACTGACAAAGCCCTTGTGACATTCTGCTCTTCATCATACAACTTTACAGAGATTCTATATCAGGTAGTACAAATGTCCTATGCATAGAACATACATGATTAAAACTGAAATAACAAAACTGGAATGTTAACTGTTACTTTTCACTTTCACTCATACATTGAGTACAGGAAATAACTACATACATGCACCAAAGAAGGAATCGCTTTCTTTGTTCTCTAATAGTATGCAGTGAATCATTTTATATGTTCTTCTCACACTGTGCAAGGAACCATTTTGTATGTTCCTCTGACAGTCTGCAAGGAACCATTTTATATGTTCCTCTGACAGTGTGCAATGAACCATTTTATATGTTCCTCTGACAGTGTGCAAGGAACCATTTTATATGTTCCTCTGACAGTATGCAAGGAACCATTTTATATGTTCCTCTGACAGTGTGCAAGGAACCATTTTATATGTTCCTCTGACAGTGTACAAGGAACCATTTTATATGTTCCTCTGACAGTGTGCAAGGAACCATTTTGTATGTTCCTCTGACAGTGTGCAAGGAACCATTTTATATGTTCCTCTGACAATGTGCAAGGAACCATTTTGTATGTTCCCCTGACAGTGTGCAAGGAACCATTTTGTATGTTCCTCTGACAGTGTGCAAGGAACCATTTTGTATGTTCCTCTGACAATGTGCAAGGAACCATTTGGTATGTTCCTCTGACGGTGTGCAAGGAACCATTTTGTATGTTCCTCTGACAGTGTGCAAGGAACCGCTTGGCCTGCCACCGTATGGCAAGATCACAGCCTCCTCTTACCGGAAGTTCCAGCAGGGCAGCTCATGTCAGCCTGAGGACGGACACATTTTAAGTAGCAAGGCCTGGTGTTCTAAGAAGCAAAATGGTGAGTACTGGCCTTATATATTCTAAGCTCTCCTCTTCCTATATTCTAAGCTCTCTTCTGTCCTATATTCTAAGCTCTCCTCTGTCCTATATTCTAAGCTCTCTTCTGTCCTATACTCTAAGCTCTCCTCTGTCCTATACTCCAAGTTCTACTCTGTCCTATATTCTAATCTCTCCTCTGTCCTATATTCTAAGCTCTCCTCTGTCCTATATTCTAAGCTCTGTCCTATACTCCAAGTTCTCCTCTGTCCTATATTCTAAGCTCTCCTCTGTCCTATATTCTAAGCTCTCCTCTGTCCTATATTCTAAGCTCTCCTCTGTCCTATATTCGAAGCTCTCCTCTGTCCTATACTCCAAGTTCTATTCTGTCCTATACTCTAAGCTCTCCTCTGTCCTATACTCCAAGTTCTACTCTGTCCTATATTCAAAGCTCCGCTCTGTCCTATGATCTAAGCTGCACTCTGTCCTATATTCTAAGCTCTACTCTGTCTTATATTCTAAGCTCCACTCTATCTTAAATTCTAAGCTCCTCTGTGTCCTACATTTTAAACTCTTCTCTGTCTTATATTCTAAACTTCGGTCTGTCTTATATCCCAAGCTCTACTCTGTTCTATATTCTAAGCTCTACTCTGTCCTGTATTCTAAGTTCTTGTCTTATAATCTAAGCTTTACTCTATCTTATATTCTAAGCTGTACTCTGTCTTATATTCTAAGCTCTACTCTGTCTTTTATTCTAAGCTCTACTCTGTCCTATATTCTAAGCTCTACTCTGTTCTGTATTCCACATTCCACTCTGTCCTATATTTAAGCTGTACTCTATGTTCTAAGCTCTATTCTGTCCTATATTCTAAGCTCTCCTCTGTCCTGTCCTAAGTTCTACTCTGTCATATATTCTAAGCTTTACTCTGCCCTATGTTCTATGATTTGCTCTGTCCTATATTCTAAGCTTTTCTCTGTCATATATTCTAAGCTTTACTCTATCTTATGTTCCAAGCTCCACTCTGTCTTATATTCTAAGCTCCACTCTGTCTTATATTCTAAGCTCCACTCTGTTTTATATTCTAAGCTCCACTTTGTCTTATATTCTAAGCTCCACTCTTATAAACTAAGCTCTTTTCTGTCTTATATTCTAAGCTCCACTCTGTCTTATATTCTAAGCTCCACTCTGTCTTATATTCTAAGCTCCACTCTGTCTTATATTCTAAGCTCCACTCTCTCCTCATTCTTAACGTGTTGTAGAATCTGTGATGTTCAGCGTATGCTGAAAGCTATTTGTAAAGAGATGATGATGATGATGATGACATACCCATCTCTGAGTCATTCAGTCTGTCTATCTGTTCTCATAAATTACAAAATTATATATGGCAGAGAGAGAGAGAGAGAGAGAGAGAGAGAGAGAGAGAGAGAGAGAGATGTAAAATTGATGAAAAAAAAGAAGAGTAAAAGAAAGTAAAAATAAGTGAAGGTTTCCTGTGCTAAATGTCCTATGATAAGTGAATGTTTTCTGTGATAAGTAATGTTTTCTGTGATAAGTAATGTTTTCTGTGATAAGTGAATGTTTCCTGTGATAAGTGAATGTTTCCTGTGAGAAATGAATGTTTCCTGTGATAAGTGAACGTTTTCTGTTATAAGTAAATGTTTCCTGTGATAAGTAATGTTTTCTGTGATAAGTGAATGTTTCCTGTGACAAGTGAATGTTTCCTATGACAAGTGAATGTTTCCTGTGATAAGTGAATGTTTCCCGTGACAGACACCCAGTGGCTCCAGATCGATGTCGGGCCCCCCACCCTCATTACAGGCGTCATCACCAAAGGTCGAGGTGACACCAAAAGGATGCACTGGGTGCAGAGATTCAGGATCTCCTATAGCAACGACACCAGGCTCTGGTATAGTTACAAGGACGCTCATCACCTTGACCCCAAGGTAAGTAGGCATCTCCAGGCAAGCCGTGGGTCTGAGCAGTGGATCACCTGTTTTCTGGTGGACTATTATCTGCTTTTGTGGGTCAGTGAGTGTCTGGTTGTAGCACACTACATTTCCACAGACATGCCCAGGAAGGTCAGACTACGTAGTCCACATAGTGGAGTATCAGACTACGTAGTCCACATAGTGGAGTATCAGACTACGTAGTCCACACAGTGGAGTATCAGACTACATAGTCCACACAGTGGAGTATCAGACTACGTAGTCCACACAGTGGAGTATCAGACTACGTAGTCCACACAGTGGAGTATCAGACTACGTAGTCCACACAGTGGAGTATCAGACTACGTAGTCCACATAGTGGAGTGTGTGAGCAAGAGTTGTTTACATCTACAAAGAAAGGGGTGAGCTGGGAATTAACTGAACAATGAAATGTATTAATATAAAAGATGGGAAATAAAAATATAAATGATATATTGGAAAATAAAAAGAGAATGAGAAATATAAATAATACAGCGGGAAATATAAATGACAGAGTGATAAATGTAAATACAGAGATTGAAAAATACGAATGATAGAATATAACATATAAATACAGAGAATGAGAAATATAAATATAGAGAATGAGAAATATAAATGAAAAGCATGGACAAATGGCATAAGCAGAAAAGAATTTGTTTTTTTAATCTAAAGACTACGTTCAGAAAATGGAAACTATCAGAGTCATAAAGCAGTCCGCAGAAGACATGTGACATCAGATAGATAACAGGCAGGGCTGTTCAAATCTGTTCAGATCTCGGTCACAAACTTATCAGGAAAAAAAAGCAGTAGTTTTCATTGACATAAAGTAAGATTAGAAACTTGTACCAAGACTTCGGAACTACAGATGAGAGAGAGAGAGAGAGAGAGAGTGTGTGTGTGTGTGTGTGTGTGAGAGAGAGAGAGAGAGAGAGAGAGCTTTGTCAACAAATAATACATGTATTATCACTGCTGTAGTTTATATTGGTTGTATTTGTAAGACTGAAAAGTGTTTTCTCTGCCACACTTACCTGGCCATCATTGCACATCTGTCATATATTTGCCATACATTTTCAAACAGTGGTCAATGCAAGACTGCTCATGTCAGTATTTTGTTTCAGCTAATCCAGTATTTTCTTGCCGTTATTTAAGTACAGAGACATGTTAATGGATGGATGCTGCATGTATGGATTCAGTAGCGACTAGGTCTAGTAATGACAAGGTCTAGTAATGACAGGGTCTAGTAATGACTTGAGTGCTGCAGTGACTAGATGCTGTAATGACTGGGTGCTGTAATGACTGGGTGCTGTAAAACAAAGCAGGCCAAGACCCTTCCCCACATTTTGTTCCTGGCAAGACGTTTCTGAACAATGAAAAAGGATTGCTACAGTCTATGTTGAGGTGAAGACTAGGATTGCTACAGTCTATGTTGAGGTGAAGACTGCAAAGACGTCAGCTTCTGTGGTTTGTCAGGAACATATGAAAAGCCATGGTAGCGTATACCTGGAAAGATCTAAGTCACCACCCCATGATCTAAGTCACCACCCCATGATCTAAGTCACCACCCCATGATCTAAGTCACCACCCCATGATCTAAGTCACCACCCCATGATCTAAGTCACCACCCCAAGATCCAAGTCACCACCCCAAGATCCAAGTCACCACCCCAAGATCTAAGTCACCACCCCAAGATCTAAGTCACCACCCCAAGATCCAAGTCACCACCCCAAGATCTAAGTCACCGCCCCAAGATCTAAGTCACCACCCCAAGGTCATCTTGTCTTCTGCTTCAAGAAATAGTTCACAGTTGCAGGCAGATCCAACAATAACAACAGAAAGTGCAACAAAAGCTACAACAACATAGACTACAACAACCAAGATTGTTAGCTAGAACCAATTTATATATATATATATATAATGTACTTTTAATCATACATCATGTGCCACCTGACAGTGGGTTCCCAGTTCATTCTGTTATTTGTTATGGTGATAAATCTGGGTGGCAGTCGGTTTGCTATCAATGATCTTATGTTGTCTGTCTAGGTCATCCACTTGTTTGTAGTGTTATCCATCTCTTAGTGTTTTCCATATCTTGAAATTGCCAACCCACCTTGTGATGTTTACCATCCTTAGATGTTATACATCTTTCCATGTTATCCAGTAACTGATATGGCCCATCATATAATCCATGTCTTTTGTTTTTATCCATCCACTGAAGTTATCTGTTCATCTATATCTTTGTTGATGTCTTGTTCTGTCCAGAAATTGTTCATTCCTGATACATATGTTTACATGATTCTGTTTTCATACGTTGTAGAATTCAGTAATCTAATGCTGAAAGTTTTCTTCAAGCAAAATGTGTAGCTGCTGAATATTGACCAGTGCTTTTGTAATTTACAAAACGTCAGTGCTTAAGTTTGGTATTGCTTTCACACATAAAGTACAGAATCTAGAAACTAAACAGTGGAGCCATATAAGAAACCGCTGTTGATGATTTTGCAGTGATAGGTATCAGACTTTACAAGTCTGACACTGCAGTCAAATTTTAATCACAGAAAAAAAGTAATTAAAAAAGAATATTTTCAGATCTTTAACACAAAATCCAACACCAAGTGTTTAGAGGCAATAGTTACCAACACCAAGTGTTTAGAGGCAATGGTTAAAAACATCAAATGTTTAGAGGCAATAGTTAAAAACATCAAATGTTTAGAGGCAATAGTTACCAATACCAAGTGTTTAGAGGCAATAGTTAAAAACATCAAATGTTTAGAGGCAATAGTTACCAACACCAAATGTTTAGAGGCAATAGTTACCAGCACCAAATGTTTAGAGGCTACAGTTACCAACACCAAGTGTTTAGAGGCAATAGTTAAAAACATCAAATGTTTAGAGGCAATAGTTACCAACACCAAGTGTTTAGAGGCAATAGTTACCAACACCAAGTGTTTAGAGGCAATGGTTAAAAACATCAAATGTTTAGAGGCAATAGTTAAAAACATCAAATGTTTAGAGGCAATAGTTAAAAACATCAAATGTTTAGAGGCAATAGTTACCAACACCAAGTGTTTAGAGGCAATAGTTAAAAACATCAAATGTTTAGAGGCAATAGTTACCAACACCAAATGTTTAGAGGCAATAGTTACCAGCACCAAATGTTTAGAGGCAATAGTTACCAGCACCAAGTGTTTAGAGACAATAGTTACCAACACCAAATGTTTAGAGGCAATAGTTACCAACACCAAATGTTTAGAGGCAATAGTTAAAAACATCAAATGTTTAGAGGCAATAGTTACCAACACCAAATGTTTAGAGGCAATAGTTAAAAACATCAAATGTTTAGAGGCAATAGTTACCAACACCAAATGTTTAGAGGCAATAGTTACCAACACCAAGTGTTTAGAGATAATAGTTGCAACTTAAACTGAGAGGAAAATTTCATAAAGCACTTTTCTTAGAGTCAGCTGAAATGGATCTCATTTCTTGGTGTAAGGTGTGTATTCCTGCATAGGAACTATATATAAACAAGGCATGCAAATGTTATCAGAATTGCGGTCAGCCATTATTTCGCAGATTTGTAGGTGCTTACTAATGCTGTTTTCATATTGGAACAATAACATATAACATTATACATAATTATGTTATCCTGTGTGTAACTAATGTTATTATAAATGTTTGTCTAACGTCTTATGTTATTCATGACAAATTACATGCATTACATTTAATGCTGTCCGTCTCCTATTTATTTTCACACAAATTTTATAAATTCTTGGGAGTAGCTTTCATTTCTCTTTCTTTATTTTTGTTTTACCTCATAATCTTCATTTTGTCTTCAGGCATTTCTTTCTTTTTTTTAAATATAAATACATTTTTTTTTTAAAAACTGGAGATGGCGCAGTGACATGAAGTAAGATCTACTGCAGATAAAATGTGCAGATCCCAGAACCAAATCACAGTACATCTGATGTTGGCCCAGTCAGTGTGTGCATTGCTCTGGGGCCCAGAGGATGAAAAGGGCCAGGAGTACCAAGGGGCTAGTGGATAAAGGCCCACAAAAGGGCAAATTAAAGATGGAGCCAAGGACTTCAGAGGCAGACTACAGTAGGCCGCCTGAAAATGGTTCTGTACTTAATTACAAAATTCTTGTCAGGGCGCTGAGTAATGACCTGGTCGTGGGCTTGACATGCAGATGACATGATTTTCATTGTTTTTCATGTTAAAACTTTAAATGCTTTCCTCCTCTGATTTTTCTAGAGTCGGTGGTTGTGGAGTCCATCTCTTAATACAACTTCATCACATTTAATCCCTGACAAATACTCGGAGAGCGGACTGGTAAGACTAACTCACTCAACCAACCAAATAATGCCGCCGTCCTCAAAATCAAATATTTACTTTTTTTTTAAATACCAAAGTGGGTTAACCTTTTTGGTTTATGTTTTTAATACTGAAATAGTGTCAATGCACTAATTTTTATATTTACATGGGAAATTTATTGGTATTAAATATTGGATTTGGAATTTTGATTACTAGTTTCTGTGAGGGTCATGGTGGCGGTAAGATAAAAAAAAAGGTAAAATTCCCGTTCCCACGCCATTAAGGCATGTTGGGGAATACGGTGTTAGGCCCGTATTTTCCATGCCATTAAGGCATGTTTGGGAATACGGTGTTAGGCACGTATTTTCCATGAGCTTCGGCACATGAAACTGTGATATGGTCAGTATCACGCCTGGCTACTTTACCTTGCCAGATTTCTCTGGCACCCCCAAGGTTAGGTAAACCCCGGGGGCCGTATTGGTCAGAAAAAAAAATCTCGTTCGGCTTGTTTCAAGATTTTAAACTCATTTTCAGAAAGTTATCATTCTAAATTCATGTTTTTCCTTAATCATAAATTGTTTTTAAAATCATAGTTTGTAGTCTCTTGAAAATGTTCACTTCTCACACCCAGCACGTTTTATTGAGATAACTCCAAAACAAATCAGTCTTCACTTATGGAGTCCCTACTTTTTGGATAGTTTTTCACAATAAAAAATATGTATTCTTCATTACTGACTTAGACCTTGTAGAAAATGTGCATTTTTTAGATTAGTTGTCTAATGCACAATTCTTTATCTGTAAAACTAGTTGTTTTTTTTTTTTTTTTTGCTGTTTTTGGAATTAACTTTTGCATATTTTTTTTTCCTTCAGTAGAAAATTATTCACTGTCTTTCATGACTTAACAGTCTATGGATATTTTTTCCAGAACATATCAAACTAAAGTTTCATATAGGTAATTTAATCTCTTAAGTTTTGGGTTAGTTAATTACAGTCAAGAGCTTGCGTGAATAATTGTTTCGTTACTTCACAGATCAGGATTTGTATAAACTGTTGAGTTTTGTTGCCTTGCAGATGACAAATTAATGTCAAACATTTAGGTAAAACATCTTCACAAAGTTGTATCCAACAATAGATCAACCAGCTTTGTTTAACCACAACATGTGTGCCATATAATATAACTATCAGATAAAACTGCAGATGTGTAATCTTAAACTGTACTTTGTGTTATAACCATGTATGTAAACCATATATTTTGATAACTGTGAGTGCTGAAATTAAATTGTACACGTAAAAATTGTTACGTTGTGTCCATGGTAAACTTTATGTTGAATCAAAGATGAACAAATCTGAGTAAACATTAGAAATTAATAAATATATGCATTTTAACAGGTTATTATTTTGAAATAAACTGTGTCATTTCTTTGCACATTTCATCATGACAGCACGCGAAAGTTCAGCATTTATCCTTCAATGCTTGGCTAACGTTCACTTTGATTTAGCATCCATTTTGTGTTTGTTGTTTGTTGGTTGTTTGCATCGTCTCGATTGTTGGACAGCAAACAGTACTTGATACATGGAATAATTATCGAATATTTAGTGCCTAGACAAGCACATGCTAACACATGTATGGAATTGCCTTTTATTCACTGAGTGTGTAGTTCGCCAGTATCGAGTACTGTTTAGCTTAAATTTGCTTGCCTGAAAGTTGAGTCTGGAGTTTCTGTATGTACATTGTACATGTTGGCCAATAAACAGTACGCATGACTGACTTACAGCCTGTACTCACGCATGACCGAATCACTGCCTCTGCTCACGCATGACTGATTCACCGCTATGCTCACACGCATGACTGACTCGGTGGCCATGAATATCTCACCTGACGTGCATGTTGTTCGTCTGTGTCAGGTGCATAGTCAAAATAACCCAGTAGACAAGTAAAACAACAAGTTTATCTTCTTCAAGAAGAAAATACTTCCGTTACACTCGAACAAAACACCGCTTGTGCAGAAATGCTATTATGCGAAGTAACAAGGAAACGCTCAGCATGTAGATTGTGGTTTGTTTTTATGCAGTTAAACATTTTAACAATAGCGACTAAAAGCGACATGGCGTTAGTAGAGCATGTCTGCGCTTGCTCAAGGCGTGTTCATAAACATTTTGATTAGAATCTGCTTCTTGCCACGCAAAGCTTTGCCTCAGTTTCTTGCTATTTCAGTATCCTAGGTTAGAGAGCATAGTGCTCGACGCTTGCCAACCGGGTTTGAGTCCGCCTTTCAGTTCCATAAATCTGATTGACTTTAGCCACAGCTGAACCACAGATATGTGCCACAGCTGAACCACAGATATGTGCCACAGTTGAATCACATATATGATCCACAACTGAACCACAGATATGTGCCACAGCTGAACCACAGATATGATCCACAGTTGTACCACAGATATGTGCCACAGCTGAACTACAGATATGATCCACAACTGAACCACATATATGTACCACAGCTGAACCACATATATGATCCACAGCTGAACCACATATATGTGCCACAGCTGAACCACAGATTTGATCCACAGCTGTACGACATATATGATCCACAGCTGAACCACATATATGATCCACAGCCGAACCACAGATATGATCCACAGTTGAACCACATATATGATCCACAACTGAACCACATGTATGTGCCACAGCTGAACTACATATATGATCCATAGATGTGTGCCACAGCTGAACCATATATATGATCCACAGCTGAACCACAAATATGATCCACAGCTGAACCACAGATATCAGACATATTTGGACTACATAAACCTTCACAGCAAAACATGTTTGCATGTATTACCTTCACTTTATTTGAGTTTCACTCAGCCGCCCCCATAGTCACATTTCACTTGGCCTATATACACCAAAGACGTGCATCTGTGCACTGCAGCTGAAGCTAAATACAGAATGTACAGCTGAAGCTAAATACAGAATGTACAGCTGAAGCTAAATACAGAATGTGCAGCTGAAGCTAAATACAGAATGTGCAGCTGAAGCTAAATACAGAATGTGCAGCTGAAGCTAAATACAGAATGTGCAGCTGAAGCTAAATACAGAATGATCGTTAAAAGTGCTTAGATAACAGCAGATTGTTCACGTCAGATGTACCATGCCACATAGCTCTAAGCGTTCAAGTATTTAACACTAACAACAGTTAATATTGTGTTAATATTGTCTCGTGTTGTACCGTTAATTAACACGCTCTCACTTAACAAATATACCACTTAATGATATTAACTTGTGAGAGCACCAATCATGGCTGGAAAGAGTAAATGTTATCTTATTATCTACAAATAGGAAACAACGAAGCTTTGGTACGGTAAAGTAAGAGAATATAGTTTTGTAGGATTAGACCTCGAAAAAATCATAGACAAAGCACTTTAGTGAGACGTGAGAGAAAGAAAAATCACAAGAGAATTACCTGGGATTCGAACCACGGACTCCAGTAGGACAAGCAGCCGTCTAGCCACGAGAGAACAGCGTACTAACGAACTGCGCTATCTCGCACCAGTTCTACCGGACTCGCACCAGGTGAGAGGCAGCGCAGTTCGTTAGTGCGCTGTTCTCTCGTGACTAGATGGCTGCTTGTAAAACGATTTACAATGATCACGAAAGACGACATAAATGATATTCTAGATCACAAAAGAAGGAACTCATTATGTACCGACTCCATTGACAATTCCTTGGCAGTGGAGTACGGTAACACAAATTGATATCAGTCAGACATTTATATGTCCCTTGCAGAACTTTGCCTCCCTAACAGCTCTCCTGTAAGCCTCTCACTTGTAAGCAAGATGGCCTGCTGCTAATGCATCCACTCGCAGATTATCAATGATGTCTTGCAGCCATCTTCGCCTTGGTCTACCTCTCTTTTTCCTATTATGTACCCTTCAAAGGCGGTCTTCTCTAAATTATCATGACATTTAATATGTCCAAAATATTTAAGTTTTCTCTGTTTAGTCCTCTTTACTAGCCAGCCTTCTTCAATATTAAGTTCTTGTAGTATGGATATATTTGTCCTTTTTTGTGTCCATGATATTTGAAGGACTCTTCTGTAGCATTTACATTCAAAGTGTAGTTCGCACTTCATCAGAAGTTATGTTTGAAAACAATGTGGGCTTTATTATCTTCAACAGTTTCCCAGTGTTTTTAGCTTATGAGTTTTGCTCCATTCTAACTTTTCTCCAAGATTTTAGCTTATGAGTCTTGCTCCGTTTAAACTTGTTCCAAGTTTTTAGTTTATGAGTCTTGCTCCATTCTAACTTTTCTGCAAGTTTTTAGTTTCTTAGTCTTGCTCCGTTTAAACTTTTCTCCAAGTTTTTAGTTTATGAGTCTTGGTCCATTCTAACTTTTCTCCAAGTTTTTAGTTTATGAGTCTTGCTCCATTCTAACTTTTCTGCAAGTTTTTAGTTTATGAGTCTTGGTCTATTCTAACTTTTCTCCAAGTTTTTAGCCCTGTTTTTATCTTCATCCACTTATTTCTTAATCCACTTATTTCTTCGTCCACTTATTTCTTCGTCCACTTATTCCTTCGTCCACTTATTTCTTCGTCCACTTATTTCTTCCTCCACTTGTTTGTGCTTGTCATTTTCTAATGTTTAAAAAAATTTTCTTTGGTCGGTTTTGAAGTGAAAACATTTTCCTGGGACGAATCCTGCAAGCCAGTATGTCGGCTCGTGTGTTGTTCAGGTTGAACAAACTCCTTACACTTCTACGTGTAAACATTTGATTGACTAGACCAGGCAACAAAAACGTTCTACGTGCGCGTCTGGGCAACCTTTTACTGGAACAAAAATATCTGAGCAACTTTTATTGCTTGTGTGAAAATATACTCTAAATGTCGAGGTTTTCTCATTCTTTGTCGTCTAGGACAAGACTTAAGAAGAAAACACGAACAATTAATTTAATTATAAATCTTCATCCTCTGATAGATGCTCTCTCTCTCTCTCTCTCTCTCTCTCTCTCTCTCTCTCTCTCTCTCATGAGATGTAAGTGGAGGCTTATAGTTCCTGGAGATTGAACGATTAGATGGTCGCATGTTTCGAAGGGAAAAAGAAAGTGCCAGTCTGTGTTGTATGTTTGGCTTGTTGAATCTGTTTATAGATTTGTGGAAACTTGTAGTTTCTAACACAGATATTAAGTCTGTACGTCTGCCAAGTTTGAAAACTGTTGTGTTCTTCCACGCACTTTGTGTTGCATGTGAACTCACCGTCTGGCACCGGATGAAGTGTTTGATGTAGCTAAACATAAATGTGTCATGTGTAACAGTTACCACTGTCAGTTAATACTTATAAAACACTTGTTTGCTTTGTTTAGTTTCGTCTCTGACTATCACGTTCACTTTTGGCACTTGTGACTTGTCTGTTAGTCCATGGCTGCAAGTGGCTAACTTGCTGCATCGTTTCATCTCACACATGCATTTGTTAGTCAGTGGTTGTAAAGTGTCTGACTTGCTGCATCATTTCATCTCACAAATGTCTAGGTCGAATTATTTTAGTTTATTTTCTTCTCTTCCTGTTTTTTTTTTCAAATCAATTATTACGTTCATCTTTGCACTGATTGCTACTTTATATACTCATTGACAAGTTTCTTTCTCTCCCTCCCATCCATGCCTTGTTATCACCGTCTTGTCCTGTGGCCGCCAACTCTCAGTTGTTTGGTGGGAACACAGACAAGGATACGGAAAGGATTCACTTTCTGAACAGCCCCTTTGTTGCCCGCTACGTCCGCTTCCAGCCCGTAGAGTGGCAAGGGAAGATAAGCATGAGGGCGGGACTCTTGGGATGCCCATACACCGGTAGGTGTCGCTCAGTTTTGTGTCGACAACATAACCCCTCACACGTTACAGTGTGTTTTCTATATCTAAAGTTTTGTTTGTTTTTACAGCAGGTGGTTATAGAGGCGCAGGATCAGTGAGAGAGATTGTGTGTGTGTGTGTCTGTGGGTTAGTGAGTGAGTGAGTGAGGGAAAAAGAGAGTGTGTGTGTGGGTGAGTGAGTGAAAGAGAGAGTGTGTGTGTGGGTGAGTGAGTGAGCGAGTGAGTAAGTGAAAGAGAGAGAGAGAGAGAGAGAAAGAAAGAAAAGGAACGAAAGAACTTTATTGATGAACTGAGCACCAATGTCTGTATGACATTCTGCCATTCACAGGAGAGAGAGAAAGTGAAAGAGGGAGAGAAAGGGAGAGAGAAAGAGAGAAATGTAATCATTCATTTGCATGGAACTGTAAGAAGAGAAATTGCTACTTTAGTTGTACGTGAAGTGCAAACTTTCAAAATTTATACACTTTCTGTGTACCCTTTACTTATGTGTATATAGTTCCTGTGTTTCTCAGAATTATGCTATGTGTCTATCTAATTTTGTGTGTTTCCGTGAGCTTTTCTAATATATATATATATATATATATATATATATATATATATATATATACTTGTCTTACCAAACCACCGGCCAGAAAATGGGCTTTCTAAAAATGTTAAATGTGCTTCACAAAACTTCCCTCAAGCCTGCGAACTCTTCAGAAATACAGTGTCCCGGTATCACGGCTTGGTAACCGCTGATCTAGATACTGACACAGTGTCCCGGTGTCACGGCTTGGTAACCGCTGATCTAGATACTGACACAGTGTCCCGGTGTCACGGCTTGGTAACCGCTGATCTAGATACTGACACAGTGTCCCGGTGTCACGGCTTGGTGACCGCTGATCTAGATATTAACACAGTGTCCCGGTGTCACGGCTTGGTAACCGCTGATCTAGATAGTGACACAGTGTCCCGGTGTCACCGCTTGGTAACCGCTGATCTAGATACTGACACAGTGTCCCGGTGTCACGGCTTGGTAACCGCTGATCTAGATACTGACACAGTGTCCCGGTGTCACGGCTTGGTAACCGCTGATCTAGATACTGACACAGTGTCCCGGTGTCACGGCTTGGTGACCGCTGATCTAGGTACTGATTAGCGCTGACAACAGCTGAACAAATGCCAAGATGATGAAACGCCCTTTCTTTTCCGTCTTATAACTCTGTGAAGTCTGAATGTTTCCCAGCTTTTTTCTGGAGGCCCGAGAGTGGGCCAGAGATCAGACCCTGATCTTTTGTCCACATTATATCATCAACAATACAAATAAAGTCAAGAAGAAAGTTTGCACCAGATTTTTCCCTGGCAAACTGCTGAATCAGTCAGGAACTTGCCAATCATTCCACAGCACCCAGTGAAGTAGAGGAGGTAGGTATAGATGAATTATGGAATTCTTACAGCACAGCCATAATCACAGCAGCAAAAGCAAGCGCTGGACTGAAAAAACCAAATAGAAAAGCATGGATATCAGAAAACACATGCAAATACATACATGAAAGACGAGCAGCCAAATTAGACATGTTGAATGTAAAAACAGATCTTCGAAAAGATATGGCAAAAGCAACATACAAAGAAATGGACAAGAAAGTAAAAAGTTCAGCTAGAAGGGATAAAAGAAAATACATAGACAATATGGGGGCGAAAGAGGCAGAGAACGCAGCAAAAACAGGAGACAGCAAAACTTTATACAACATACAAAAGAGGCTAACAGGTGCTATTACATCTAAAGAAAGACCAATCCTTAGCAAAACTGGAACACTATTAACATCAAGTAAAGACCAAAAGCAAAGCTGGGCTGAACACTTCCAAGAAATACTTAATCGACCACACCCAAAAGAATTGTTAAACCTTGAAACCGACTTACCAGCCCACATCTAAATTTCAACCTAGATGAAAATAAATTGCATGAAATTGAAACAGCAGTGAATCTAATGGTTAACAAAAAAAACTGCAGTTGAAGATGAAATAACACCCGAAATGTTAAAAACTATCAATAGTGACATGAGACACCTACAGAGAATGTTTAACGAGATCTGGAAAGAAGAAAAGGTCCCTTCTAAATGGAAAAAATGAATCATTGTTAAAATAAAAAAAAGGCAACCTTAGTGACTGTAACAATTGGAGAGGCGTAACCTTAATATCAGTTGTGTCAAAAGTATTTTGCAAGGTCATTTTGAATAGACTCAAAGATATGGTGGATACTGCAATGAGAGAAGAACAAGCAGGATTTTGAAAAGGGAGAGGCTGTCTCGACCAGATCTTTACTCTAAGAATAATACTTGAAGAACATATTGAAAAGCAGAAACCATTAATACTGAACTTCATAGACTTTAAAAAGGCATTTGATAGCATACACAGAGATTCATTGTGGAGAATTTTAAGACTAATTGGAATATCATCTAAGATTATCAACATCATTAAGGACTTCTGCAATGGATATTTTTGTACAGTCAAAACAGAAGAAATGATGAGTGAATGGTTCCAGATTCAAACAGGTGTGAAACAAGGATGTATTCTGTCTCCTTTGCTTTTTGGAATTACAATAGACTTCATAATGAAAAAATGCTGCACAGGTAACACAGGTATTGACTGGGTACATGGGACCCAACTAGAAGATCTTGATTTTGCTGATGACATAACTCTTATCAGTAATGATGTGAATTCCATGCAAGAAAAAACAGATAGCCTGTCTTCACTGGCTAGCAAAATTCATTCATTCCTTTGCATGTCCCTTGCGGAACTTTGCCTCCCAAACAGCACTCCTGTAGGCCTCTCGGTTGTGAGCAAGATGGCCTGCTGCTGCTGCATCCATTTCCAGATCATCAACGATGTCTTGCAGCCATCTTCGTTTCGGTCTTCCTCTTCGGCTAGCAAAATAGGACTTGAATTTAACAAGGACAAAACAAAAATAATGAAAATTCCCATCAATCAAAATGAAAAAATGCATGTAGAAAGGACAGGAAGTCAATCAAGTTGCATACCTTGGCAGCTACATAGACCAGGATGGTGACACCAGAAAGGAAGTTAGAATTGCAAAAGCAGCATAGATCTTAATGAATCTTGAGAACATATGGAATTCAAAAGTTATAAGCACAAAAAACCAAGTTAAGACTATTCAACTCAAATGTAATATCTACCCTCATTTATGCATGCGAAAGCTGGAAAACAACTAAAGAAATAGAGAAGAAATTAGACTCCTTTGAAAACAAATGTTTAAGGAAAATACTTGTCATCAAGTGGAGCGAATTCAAGAACAATGCAGAGATAAGACAGATGACTGAACAACAATCAGTATCATGGGTGATAAGGAGAAGGAGATGGACATATATTGGTCACGTGATGAGAAGAAACGATCAGAGAATCCCAAAATAAGCTATCAAGTGGAACACAACAGCCCAAAGAAAAAGAGGCAGACCGCGTGAAACTCTAAAGAGGACAAAGAGAGGCCAAATTAACAGGCATAAAATCCCTTGATGAAGTTGAAAGACTTGCCGAAGACAGGAAAACTTGGCGAACTACCTTGCGAGCCCTATGTGACGTTTAACGGCACGGGAAGAATATAAGATATAAGAAAGTGCTGAAGCTGTTTTTCTGTGTGTTCTACAGGAGAATGTGGCGAGGGCTTTATGCGGGTTAATGAAGATACACCTTGCAGTGAGTATAAACTTTATCTTTGATATACATTTTTGTATCATCTAGTATCACTGTTTAGGCTGGAGTTATTTCAGAAATTTGTATCATGTTGTCTGATCATGACATTTGCGTCATTTATTTTCCACAGAAACATCAAGTGCCAGTCAATGGCTTCAATTATTTCTCTTGAATTTTTTTATACTATTTTTGTTTTTGTTTATGTTTTTTGTTTTTTTTTTCAAATCCAGTTTGTGCCTAAAATGTGCTTAAATTCTTTATTTACATCTGTGATATTGATTATAATTAGCATTTCAATCTTGATCGTTTCTGCAATAAATGATGTGCTTCCTGTCACAGTTGAGAACCTTGCTTACAAGAAGGACAGCTGGATCAATAAGAAAACATTATACAAACGTCACATCCGACATAAATTGCCAGAGGGTCACGCTGACCGAGCTGTCGATGGCGACCTTGACCTAAGACTCCAGAGCTGCACCATCCTGGATAATCTCTACGGGAAGTACCCTCTCTGGACAGTTGACCTTGGTCATAAGACTACGGTGTCAGGTGTCGTCATATACACCTGGCAAGGTGATGGACAAGGTAAAAGTTATCACATTACAAAATTATCTGGGTTCTGTTGTGTGATAAGTTTATAATGAGAGGAAACGTGCACGTGGTTTGCTGTGCTGGCGGGGGAGGGGGAGGGGGCACGCGCTGCAGATAGAGCCTAGCCCAGGCCTACACTTGTACAGGTCACGTAAGAAACATTCTCTGTTCACAGCACTGTCATAAAACTGGAAAGAAAAGTCACTGCATTTCTTGTCAGTGATTGACACTAGCTTCCTCACAGCTTGTCAGTTATTGACATCAGCTACCTCATAGCTTGTCAGTAATTGACATCAGCTACCTCATAGCTTGTCAGTAATTGACATCAGCTACCTCATAGCTTGTCAGTAACTGACATCAACTACCTCATAGCTTGTCAGTAATTGACATCAGCTACCTCACAGCTTGTCAGTAATTGACATCAGCTACCTCACAGCTTGTCAGTAATTGACATCAGCTACCTCACAGCTTGTCAGTAATTGACATCAGCTACCTCACAGCTTGTCAGTAATTGACATCAGCTACCTCACAGCTTGTCAGTAACTGACATCATTTACCTCATAGCTTGTCAGTAATTGACATCAGCTACCTCATAGCTTGTCAGTAATTGACATCAGCTACCTCACAGCTTGTCAGTAATTGACATCAGCTACCTCACAGCTTGTCAGTAATTGACATCAGCTACCTCACAGCTTGTCAGTAATTGACATCAGCTACCTCACAGCTTGTCAGTAATTGACATCAGCTATCTCACAGCTTGTCAGTAATTGACATCAGCTACTTCACAGCTTGTCAGTAACTGACATCATTTACCTCATAGCTTGTCAGTAACTGACATCAGCTACCTCATAGCTTGTCAGTGATTGATATCAGCTGACACATAGTATGCACTCTTTAACTTTAGCACATCTGTGTAGTTTCACTTTTCATTTGAATGATTTTTAAAAATATGTTTGAATAGTTCAGTGTTGTAGCTTTTCAGATAAATGTTTGTAATGTTTCATGATTGTCATTTGTGTGACTTGTTTCAGAAAATGACTGTTCTATTTATGTTTATAATGTTTCATGATGCCATAAAAATTGGAGGTTATGAAATAACCGAGATTAGATATGCTGATGACACAGTATTACTGTCCACAACACAAAATGGAATGGAAAAACTAATTATGTCAGTCCGTAAGAACAGCGAAGAGCTTAATGCGAATAAAACTAAATTGATGACAACTGACAAAACAAACAAGGCAGCTGAAATATATATATCAGTGAGGAAAAACTGGAAGAAGTGGAGAGTTTTGAATATCTTGGATCACTACTAACTAATACATTGCTGGCGAGATTCTTCGGATGCCGCACGTGGGGTGAAACTCCTCCCTGCCAATGAAGAAAATGCAGAAAAGTAATCAGGGTTGCCATGCGGCGCCGCTGTGAAAAGGTGATGGAAAGGATAAAGTGAAGCTTAATCGGTGTGTCCAATAGTCTCGCGGCGAGAGTTACTCATACCACGGCACCTCTGCTCTAGAGGCCGGCCGCGTCCGATATACACCCATACTGGTGAAATATGCATAAACCGGCTTAAACCAGGGGTGAAACTTGATGGCCACTCATGTCACGGCACCTCCGCTCTAGAGGTCGATCACGTCCTAAACACGCCCATACTGGGATAATATGCCTAAACCGGCTCAACCCAGGGGTGGAAGTCACTAGTGGCGAGGATTCGTCCTCCTGGACAAAAGCCCCATCCTGGTCACAACTAGGAAGGGTAGCGGCCACGACCACAAAATGCTGAAGTCAGAGACACTGGACCAGGGCAGTCTAGATAGGCAACCACCTCTCACCCGGCGGGGATACACGGATATCTCAAAACACGTCGAGGTTTTCCTGTGAGAAAGTCCAACTCTAGATTAAGCTGGTGCAACGAAAACCACAGTGTAATGCAATCCCGCTTCTGAGACCCACCAAGAATACAGGCTCAAGCCCTGCAATAATCTGAACCTCTTGTGGTCCTTTCGGGGAACTCGTGTGGTCCTTTTTTTTTTTTTTTTGAGACCTCACGGGGACAACGGGATCTATTGAGGACCACAGGGGTAAATTCAGTAGGATCACAGGGCGGTCTTGGTGGTAGAAGCGAACGAAGAAGAAGAAGCAGGCCCAAGCCCCACGATACTCTGAACCTCTTGTGGGCCTCTCTGGGACCACAGGTGGACCGGGGGGCACATCGAGGACCACTGGAGTAAATTTAGCAGGATCACGGGGCGGTCTTGGTGGTAAAAGCGAACGAAGAAGAAGAAGACGACTGCTAACTAATAATGGAGATACAGTGAGGGAAATTAAAAGGAGGACATCTGTCGCTCTTCAGAAAGTAAAACAAATAAAGAATCTGTGGAGAGGAACAGACAGAACTACAGAAATAAGATTTTTTAAGGGCATGCATCTTTCCCATCGCAACATATGCCTGTGAGACCTGGACACTTAACAAAACAGCTGAGAAACACATTAATGCCTTTGAATGTAAATGCTACAGAAGAGTTCTTCAAATATCATGGACACAAAAAGAACAAACATATTCATACTACAAAAACTTAATATTGAAGAAGGCTGGCTAGTAAAGAGGATTAAAGAGAGAAAACTTACATATTTTGGACACATTAAACGTCATGATAATCTAGAGAAGACCGTATAAGAAGGGTACATAATGGGAAAAAGAGAGAGAGGAAGACCAAGGTGAAGATGGCTGCATGACTTCGTTGATGATCTGCAAATGGATGCATCAGCAGCAGGCCATCTTGCTCACAACAAGAGGCCTACATGAGAGCTGTTAGGGAGGCAGAGTTCTGCAAGGAACATGCAAATGAATGAATGAATGTTTCATGGCTGTCATTTGTGTGACTTGTTTCAGAAAATGACTGTTCTGTTTTCTTGTCAGAAAAAGCAGCCTCGTTCAGGGAGTACATGAAGAACCTGGACCAGCTGGTTGTCTACGTAGATGATAAGATTCAGAAGAAGGACGATGAGCACGACGAGTCGTATGCCTCGGGCAACATGTGCAACTACATCTCCTCTCTCAACAACGCTCTCTTCAACAAGCGGCTGGTACTGCAGTGTGTCAGGAGTCACGTGGGAAGGTATGTCCTCATTGAGGCCTGGGGCAGGCAGATAGGCTGGTCAAGGTTATTTGGAGCAGTTTTATGTGAGGTACAAGTCTTTAACTAAGGTTATTTACCTGCAGAAAAAAATAATCTGTCATATCTTACCTGTTTGCGATGTTATTGGGTGAGTTATATACATAATATGTAAAGTGAATGAAGAGATGTGTGGTAATAAATATATGTGGTTATATGTCTTTGTTGATATTCATAATGTAATGTGAACATTGAAAAAAAATAATATTGTACATTACAGCGTGGTTATATGAGTATTGTGAATGTAATGTGAAGATGAGGACACAAAATGTGGTACTGGTACCATAGATATGTGGTTGTTTTGAATGTGATGTGAATGTGAAGATGATGACCTCATCTCATTTCTATTGTATATTTCACTGAGGTTGTCTGGACGCGTATGCAAGTAATGTGAAGATTTTGAACTTTAAAATGTTCTATGATAATGCATATTTAAATTGAACTATTAGAAATATCTAGAAGGATGTTAAAATAGACTATTCATAGGTTTGCTCTGTGCTTGAGTATTTTGTGAAAATGATGTGAAGATGAAGTACTGCAGTGTAGTAATATTTGCTGGAAAACGATTGCTTGAATATAATCTGACATTTCAACTTGTCCAAAATTTCAAGAATTTCAGTTTTGAAAACCTGTAAATTTCACCAAAGTTTGCCTTCAGTCTGTAAAATCACTTTTGTTTATTAAGATATTAATACTGAATTAGCAAGCGTGGTTTAACATCCCAGTTTTTGCAAGCAATCAAGAGTTGTGGAGCAGAAACAGAATACAATTTATTGTATAAATAGGTAGCACAGCAGTCAGAATACACATTGCTGAGTGCTGCGATGACAGCACAATAAAATTCCTGGACAATTTCATCTACTTTTATTTTTTTTCTAAATAAGGGACCTGACTGCGTATGATTTGTTGAGGAAATGTGTTACAGGTAGGCAGGCACAAGTTTGTCCTACTGGTAAGCAGGCATAGTTTTGTGTTACAGGTAGGCAAGCAGGCATAGTTTTGTGCTACAGGTAGGCAGGCACAATTTTATGCTACAAGTAGGCAGGCACAGTTTTGTGCTACAGGTAGGCAGGCATAGTTTTGTGCTACAGGTAGGCAGGCATAGTTTTGTGCTACAGGTAGGCAGGCATAGTTTTGTGCTACAGGTAGGCAGGCATAGTTTTGTGCTACAGGTAGGCAGGCATAGTTTTGTGCTACAGGTAGGCAGGGACACAGCTTGGCAGAATTTTGGTCAAACTGGCAGAAAAGTAAGTCCCAAAAACTGATGCTCCTGCCAGGTGAAGATTCTGTCACTTCACATTGATAAACTGATGTCTCTGCCAGGTGAAGATTCTGTCACTTCACATTGATAAACTGATGTCTTTGCCAGGTGAAGATTCTGTTACTTTACATTGATAAACTGATGTCTCTGCCAAGTGAAGATTCTGTCACTTCACATTGATAAACTGATGCTCCTGCCAAGTGAAGATTCTGTCACTTCACATTGATAAACTGATGTCTCTGCCAAGTGAAGAAGATTCTGTCACTTCACATTGATAAACTGATGCTCCTGCCAAGTGAAGATTCTGTCACTTCACATTGATAAACTGATGTCTCTGCCAAGTGAAGAAGATTCTGTCACTTCACATTGATAAACTGATGTCTCTGCCAAGTGAAGATTCTGTCACTTCACATTGATAAACTGATGTCCCTGCCAAGTGAAAAAATTCTATCACTTCACATTGATAAATTGATGTCCCCGCCAAGTGAAGATTCTATCACTTCACTATCACATGACATAAAGTTTACAAATGCTATCACTTTACTGTCACATAATATAAAATGTATAAATTCTGTCACATAACATAAAGTATGCATGTTCCGTGACTTTACTGTTACACAACAGAAAACATACATATTTTTTCACATAACCTAAGTATGTAGGTTCTGTCACTTTACTGCCATACATCATAATATGTATGAAAAAACTGCAGGCAGTGCCCTCATGAAGCTAGAACATGTACATCAAGACTGCAGGCAGTGCCCTCATGAACCTAGAACATGTACATCAAGACTGCAGGCAGTGCCCTCATGAACCTAGAACATGTACATCAAGACTGCAGGCAGTGCCCTCATGAACCTAGAACATGTACATCAGGACTGCAGGCAGTGCCCTCATGAACCTAGAACATGTACATCAAGACTGCAGGCAGTGCCCTCATGAACCTAGAACATGTACATCAGGACTGCAAGCAGTGCCCTCATGAGCCCACTAGACAATGAACTGTGAAGATGCGGCTGAAGATCTGTTCTCTTATCAGTGACCCAGATTGACACTGAATCCCATCAGACATTAAAAATGTGAATGTAGTATTTCTTCCAGTGTGACAAAGCAGCGGGTAATTGTCTGAGAATCAGACAAGAATCTTAGTTAACCATTTGATAGTTTTGATAAACACTCTTCAGTATTTGAAGATTCAGTTTTATCCAGTAACTTACTGAATTCTGGGTAACATACATTATGATCAACATGGAAGAACTAAATAAATGAATTAAGAAAAAAGAACAAGCAGTACTAATACTAGAAGTCCAATACAGCACCTCACATACAACACCAGCATTCTTGCAGCCTAGAAGAACACATTTACCACTTTGGCTGTAACACAACCAATCTTTTTTGTAAAACAAAATAGCTTTGATTGTGTAAAGCATAACAGAAACAAAAATTATTATTTGTAAATCTCCAAAGCTGTAAATACTTGAAATGTAAAGAAACAAAACATACAACTGATTTACATTACTTAGTTATTAGACTGACAGAGAGATAGGTGAAGATTAGACTGACAGAGAGATAGGTGAAGATTAGACTGACAGAGAGATAGGTGAAGATTAGACTGACAGAGAGATGGGTGAAAATGTTATCCACTTCTGCAGTCAGCAACCCATAACTGAAATACTGTCATCAAGGATGACAAACAATAGCTGGCCAAGACCCTCCTCACTTCTTCATTGGTTCCTGTAGTAAGAAGCTTAGCCTGGCCCTGGGGACAGGAATAGCCATAGTCCTCATGGTGATGGAGTCTGCTAAAGAAGTACTGCATGCCCCTGCTTATTAGCTCCAGTCAGAGACTGAAAAAATAGCCTCCATGACCCACTCCTAATCTGACACGATGTTGTGCCTCAACATTTTCACTGCATCGGCTGCAAAGAACACCAGCTACAGCTCTAGGGAGATAGAAGAAGAAGACAGACAGAAGCCATGTGAAGAGAGCAGAGCTACAAGACAAGTAGATATAATAGACAGACAGAAGCCATGTGAAGAGAGCAGAGCTACAAGATAAGTAGATATAGTAGATATATGTAGCTAAATAGCTAATATCCGTGCTTAGATTTTCTTTTTCTCTGGTATCTACAGAAGTGGTAAAGTAAATATGCTCTAGTGTAATTAGATGAGAGGTTTTGAATGATTTGCTTGGAAGTTTCCAAAACTGAAAACTGAGTGTATCAAGAGGAAACTTTATCATGCACTAGTAGAAATGTTTTTCCAAGCAAGTACAGAGAGTAATGAAGAGGGAATTCTAGGTAGTTATCATGCTATATTTATCTCCATTGCTTTTTTAAATTGCCATAGACTTTATAATGAAAAGATGCTGTCCAGGTAAAACCGGCATTGACTGGGTACATGGGACCCAAACAGAAGATCTTGATTTTGTAGATGACATAACTCTTATCAGTGACAATGTGAAATCGATGCAGGAAAAAACAAGATTCCCTGTCTTCTTTGTCTAGCAAAATAGGTATTGAAATTAACAAAGACAAAACGAAATAATGAAACTTCTCATTAATCAAGAAGGAAAAATATACATAGAAGGAACAGCTGTTGATGAAGTAAATCAATTTGCATACCTTGGCAGCTACATAGGCCAGGATGGTGACACTAGAAAGGAAGTTAGAATTGCAAAAGCAGCATCGATCTTCAAGAATCTTGAGAACATATGGCATTCAAAAGTTATAAGCACAAAAACCAAGTTAAGACTACTCAATTCAAATGTAATATCCACCCTCATTTATGCATGCGAAAGCTAGAAATCAACTAAAGAAATAGACAAGAAATTAGACTCTTTTGAAAACAAATGCTTAAGGAAAATACTTGGTATAAGGTGGAACGAATTCAAGAACAACGCAGAGATAAGACAGATGAGCAAACAACAACCTGTCTCATGGGTGATCAGAAAAAAAGATGGACATATTTCGGTCATGTGATGAGAAGAAACAATCAAAGAATCCTAAAACAAGCTATCAAGTGGAGCACAACAGGCTGAAGAAAAAAAAGTCGACCATGTGAAACTCTAAAGAGGACATTGTTAAGAGAAGCCAGTTTAGTGGGCATAACATCCCTTGATGAAGTTGAAAAACTCACAGAGAACAGGAAATCTTGACAAACAACTATGCGAGCCCTATGTGACGTTTAATGGAATGGGAAGGATGTAAAATGTAAGAACATGCTATATAATAATACAGAGATTAGTGAAGACTGATTGATTGATCTTTATTTTAAAAGGGTTAAGAATTGGGCATACAGCACCATCTGACATTCTGCCCTTCACTCTATTCCAGACATTCTACAAATATGCTGTTCATGTAACAGACATAAAATAAAATCTACTAAACAAAAACTTCGGGACTATTCAGAATAAACAATTAACTGTATCTGGTGTCTGTAAAAGCAGTCTAAGATAACTTTTAAGTTGTATGATTCATGGAGCCATGTAGTCGACATCAAATAGATATTGGGAAAGTATGTAGTTATAGAAAGGAATATAATTTACATTTTTTTTATACAAGGTGGGAAGGTATTCCAAAGATGAGCAGCAGAATAACTAAAGCTTTTCTTGTAATGATCAAGTCTAGGTTTTGGAAGACATATGTTGTTCAAGCATTGGCTACACTTTGGGCTAAATTTAAACAGGTTCCATAGATAAGGCAGGGCATGCCGTGAAAGAATTTGATGTACTAACTTGGCTTTGTTGAAGAGGAACCTGTTCTTAAGAGGCAGTATTTTGATACGTTTGTGCTGGTTAGTTGTTTGTGCTTGATCTTTGTCACTAATAAGCTTTACTGCTCACTTTTGGAGTGAGCAAAGCCTCTTTGTATTTGACACAAGAGGGAATTCTGGGTAGTTATCATGCTATATAATAATGGATTAAGAAAATACGGCCAAATGTTGATATACATATCTTTTGCTGTATGTGTGAATGATTTATTGACTGAATCCAAAAATACAAGAGCACATATTTGTTTGAAAATAATTGTAAATGTATCCATATGTTCTGCTGTGACTTCATATGTTAGTGCATGTATGTATATGTCAGCATAGTTTTTATAGCAGCATAATTTTGACAAAATTTTTATAAATTGTTGTATTACACTTGTACATTACATTACAGTGTAGTTTCTGAAATTTTACTACACCATGTAATGTCATTCAGGTTCAGATATTACATTGTCTTATCCTGCATTCTTGACTGGTTAGATTGTAGTCAGTTTTATGTTACATTGTCTTATCCTGCATTCTTGACTGTTTAGACTAATCAGTTTTATGTTACATTGTCTTATCCTGCATTCTTGACTGTTTAGACTAATCAGTTTTATGTTACATTGTCTTATCCTGCATTCTTCAGTTTTATGTTACACTGCATCTTCTTCAACTTGTGAAATGGTCAGGTGCTTGGTCAAACATTGTTTGGACCATAATTCTTTGGTTAAAATTA
Organism: Achatina immaculata; assembly: GCA_009760885.1. NCBI lineage: Eukaryota > Metazoa > Mollusca > Gastropoda > Stylommatophora > Achatinidae > Lissachatina > Lissachatina immaculata. The sequence continues at coordinate 65,605,941 of CM019713.1, read as the reverse complement.
TTCTTTAAAAAAAAAAAAAAGGCCTTGTTAATCTTTTAAATTATTATTCATGGTACACGCATTTGGTTCACTCTGTGTTCATGACAAGTGTTGTTATTTGTCATGAAAGTGGCTCTGACACCAAGAAACGGTCAGTTACAGCAAATATACCTCTGTCCCAGTGTCTGCTGGGAGCTTACAACAAGGCTGAGGGGTTGATGTCCACGTACCCGAGAGTTTTTGTCACCGAGTGTGCAGGTTTGGTTCCCAGAATAAAAAACTGGCTCACCAACAACATTGTCATTTGTCACAGAATTATTGACAAGTTATACAAATGACATCAGCACCAAATTAGACTGACAGGAATAATGACCTATTTTCATTTTCTCTGTGTCATTAACATGGATTGCCATGTCCTGAGTGTTTTGCAAGTCACATTCAATATTTTATCTATATATCTGATATTAAATTTGCTCCATTGTGTATATTGTCATCGTCATCAAAATTTACAAAAATACTTAAAGAAATATAGTATTGATTTTTATCAATATCTAAATATTTTATAAGTAAAATTTGTGATTGAAGAATGTTTGCAGAATATATAAATACAAAATATTTAGAACTGAAAAGAAATTTTCATGGAATTCAGCTTTTGAAATAATCTTAAACCCAAGAAATACAAAATTATTCTAAAGTTTATGAAGTGGCAACAAACGTTTTTTTCTTTTTGTGATGTTTACCCGCCTTCAGGAGAGTGTTTGCTTTGCTGGAAGTTTTTTTTTTTTTTCATTTCTCAGATTAGTCCAAAATAAATAAATAATTAAATTAAAAACTCTGAAAATCCTGACAGGCATGGAAACAAAATCTGGCTAGCCAATAATGTTTCTAAAAATAGATGTTTCTCAGATAAATCTTTTTAAAACTTTTTTTTTATACAGCGTCTGTATATAACTGCATGAATTACAGTCATCTGAGATGAATGTGCGTGTTAAAGTATTTTATCTTAAACTGTAACCTACTTATGTATAGATCTGAATGCTAAACTATTTATTTGTGGGAAATGAGAAAGATGTCATATGTATTGCTTTATTCTCAGACTATTTGTCAACATGGTTTTCTATACTTGTGTGAGCAGTTGTTGAGAGAGAGAGAGAGAGTGTGTGAGTGAGAGGCATAACTTGTGTGAGCAGCTGTGTGTGTCTGTCTGTAGCAGGATTCCACAAGTTTCTTATTTTTGAAGCAGTCGAAGAGTTTAACCAGAATATAGTAGCTGTACTCATGTGTTGTTGGCACAACTGCCTGGTACAAATGGCACCGCAGTTTTTCTTTCTCATGGACCAGATCTTCAAAGACAATGCTCTGTGAATTTAAAAGTCAAAATGAAGATAATACTTGACAGATCACAACATGTAAAAGATCATAAGGCTTCACAGATCAGACTGTGAAGACAATATTTAAAAGATCAAAATGTTAAAAGATAATAAATGACAGATCAAAATGAAGATAATAATTCACAGATCAAAACATCAAAGTGAAGATAATAATTCACAGATCAAAACATCAAAATAAATGTAATAATTGACAGATCAAAACATCAAAATGATTGTAGTAATTGACAGATCAAAACATCAAAATGAATGTAATAATTGGCAGATCAAAACATCAAAATGAGTATAATAATTGACAGATCAGCGTGTGACAGTAACATGCATGTATGAAGTAAGGGACACAATTTCTGCTAGTTTTTCTGTCTCTTCTCTTGTCATCAGGTTTCCTCCATGTTTTAGAATTCTGTTAGTAAAGATGTGACCTCTGGAACACTCAAGTCTTTGTCTTATTGGTTTGTTTCTTGTGATTCTTTTCTTCTAGGCAACAACTGATTACATTATTATAATTTTTTTTTTTTCTGCCCGATTTAAAAAACTGATGGTGCCTGACTTGAATGTTAGAACACAGAAAGTTGTGTGGACATTGGGTGCCCAGTTGAGATGTAGATCTACTTATATGTAACATATTCAGGAATGACATGTGCCTCATACGTGTGGTCCTTCCCACAGATGTATACAAATATCTCTCAGATGTAAATAACACCAGAGAAATGTACACAATTTTCCCATTAGCCAGTAGCCACATTTTGTTGGTGATATCTAGATCTATATTTAAATGTACAGAACTAATCATCATCATGTTACGCTATACTGCCTGTATTAGTCAACAAGAATGCCTGCTTGTTCTCAACAAGGGTTCTAGTTAGACATCATCATCATTGTCATCATCATCATAACACCAGCACAGACATACACACAACTGTATCTTTTATGTTAGAGACATGCTGGATCTACATGTTCTGGTACTAAACTGTTCAAGATGAACAGCATGAATCATTTGTTTATTTAAAGAGAAAGCAACGAATTAACTGAGAAAACATATTTCAGATTATAAGAAAATTTTAAAGATATTTTTACTGCTGCTGGTCTTTGAACTGGATGTGTGTGTGTGTGTGTATATATATATATATCACATTTCTGTTATTTGTAACTACAGTTTACTGCTGACAGTTTTTTCTAGCTAGAATTTACTGGTGACAGTTTTTTCTAACTAGATTTTACTGCTGAGTTTTTTTTAAACTAGAATTTACTGCTGATAATTTTTTTCTAACTAGATTTTTTACTGCTGGCAGTTTTTTCTAACTAGAGTTTACTGCTGACAGTTTTTTATAACTAGAGTTTTTAGTGCTGATAGTTTTTTTTAACTATATTTTTTACTGCTGGCAGATTTTTCTAACCTTAGTTTTTACTGCTGGCAGTTTTTTCTAAGTAGGAGTTTTTACTGCTGGCAGTTTCTTCTAGTTTACTAAACTACAAACGGTGAGTGGAATAAATGTTCATACACACACACATACATCAGAAAAACTGACAGAAAAAAATTACTCAAAGAACAACGAATTTTGATTCATTTTTGTCAATTTTATTAGGACAAAAGAAAAAACAAAACTTCACTTACATCATCAATAGAACAGATGACAGCTAAAACAGAAAATATTTGAATAACAAAGCAGCTTATCTGTTTATTTTCCCCTGTGCTGCCACTCATATCTACACAACTCTGGATCAGAGTGCCATCTTGTAACATTCAACCATCATAAAATACCTGACCTGTCACGGCAGGATGTAATCTGTGGCCAGATGAGACTGGCAGCATATCCTAAAAGCCAAGCTACAGCCGCTTCTTACCAGCGCTTTCACTGAAAATCTGGCTACATTTAGCAAGTCTGGTTAAGAATGAATAACTTAAAAACCTGACCACTTTCCTGTCGTTTTCCTGTCACATACAGCAGGGATAATAGCAGCCTTCAGTAAAGAGGTGAACAGAAAGTTTTCACCCAGATTTTTTAGTGCAGGATGAGTCAGATTACAGCCAATATTTTTGTTGGTTCCTGATATATTAGAAGCTAACTAAAGATAGATAACTTCCATGACAAATGTTTGTGTAAACTATCATATGTTCATCTCAATAAAATGATGTACTCCACTTAGCTTGTTGTTGTTTGTAGATCTGTCCATGTTTGTCCTTGTCTGGGCTGCAGAAGAATGGTCAGTGATGTATTTCCTGGGCTGGACCAGTTTCTCAAGACATTCTCAGGTAGAAGTCAATCTCTGGTCAAGACCCTGTTCAGGAAGAACTAAGTGGTGGAGCTAGGACATGGTTTGATTTTCTATCATCTATCATATGTGGTCAGTGACATTCCACCTTTGCACAAAGAAAAGAACTTTCTTGTAAGAATCAACAGACTGGAGCAGTGAGATAGTTCAAGGCTTATGCTCATTTTCACAATTCATGTGCTCCATGTCAGATGAAAGCAACAGCAGCAGCCAATCATGGGCCCCCTGTCTTCATCAATACAATGACAGTCTGCCAGTACGGCCATGTACCTGGGAGACTATCTGGCAGTACTGCCATATACCTGGGAGACTATCTGGCAGTACTGCCATATACCTGGGAGACTATCTGGCAGTACTGCCATATACCTGGGAGACTATCTGGCAGTACTGCCATATACCTGGGAGACTATCTGGCAGTACTGCCATGTACCTGGGAGACTATCTGGCAGTACTGTCATATACCTGGGAGACTAACTGGCAGCACTGCCATATACCTAGGAGACTATCTGGCAGTACTGCCATATACCTGGGAGACTATCTGGCAGTACTGCCATATACCTAGGAGACTATCTGCCAGTACTGCCATATACCTAGGAGACTATCTGGCAGTACTGCCATATACCTGGGAGACTATCTGCCAGTACTGCCATATACCTGGGAGACTATCTGCCAGTACTGCCATATACCTAGGAGACTATCTGCCAGTACTGCCATATACCTAGGAGACTATCTGCCAGTACTGCCATATACCTAGGAGACTATCTGCCAGTACTGCCATATACCTAGGAGACTATCTGCCAGTACTGCCATATACCTAGGAGACTATCTGCCAGTACTGCCATATACCTAGGAGACTATCTGGCAGTACTGCCATATACCTGGGAGGCTATCTGCCAGTACTGCCATATACCTGGGAGACTATCTGGCAGTACTGCCATATACCTGGGAGAATATCTGCCAGTATGGCCATATACCTGGGAGACCATCTGCCAGTACGGCCATATACCTGGGAGACCATCTGCCAGTATGGCCATATACCTGGGAGACTCTGCCAGTATGGCCATATACCTGGGAGACTATCTGCCAGTACTGCCATATACCTGGGAGACTATCTGCCAGTACTGCCATATACCTAGGAGACTATCTGCCAGTACTGCCATATACCTGGGAGACTATCTGCCAGTACTGCCATATACCTGGAGACTATCTGCCAGTACTGCCATATACCTGGAGACTATCTGCCAGTACTGCCATATACCTAGGAGACTATCTGCCAGTACTGCCATATACCTGGAGACTATCTGCCAGTACTGCCATATACCTAGGAGACTATCTGCCAGTACTGCCATATACCTGGGAGACTATCTGCCAGTACTGCCATGTGCCTGGGAGACTATCTGCCAGTACTGCCATATACCTAGGAGACTATCTGCCAGTACTGCCATATACCTGGGAGACTATCTGCCAGTACTGCCATATACCTAGGAGACTATCTGCCAGTACTGCCATATACCTGGGAGACTATCTGCCAGTACTGCCATATACCTAGGAGACTATCTGCCAGTACTGCCATATACCTAGGAGACTATCTGCCAGTACTGCCATATACCTTGGAAACTATCTGGCAGTACTGCCATATACCTGGGAGACTATCTACAGATGAGAATCTGAGTAGTTCTCAGTTGTTAAGATTTCCTCCTGCTGTGGAAAGGGTCTGTGGTTCACATCTTGCCAGATGACTGATGCTGGTCCTTCTAATCTTCAGGGCACTGATACTCTGAAAAAAAAGATCTATGACTACAAGATGAGGCATGCCTAGGTGTATTAAGAGAAAAAGAATCTCTTCATCCGCACACAATATTTAACTATTCTGTTCAACATTTTCACTTGATTTTCAGCATCACTCACTGACAAGAGTGCCCAAACCATGCGGACCTCAGGCATAAGACATGGACTGGGGCAAAAGCTTTGGGGCTTCTATCAGGATCTAGAGAGAACTGCGAGCTCTGCCATGTCGACAGGGATCAGGATCTAATATGGCCAGCAACCTCGAACTCAGAAGAAGAAGACTGATTTTTATATCATGAGGTTCAAGCAACACCAATATCAAGGACTAGCTTAAGATACTGAAACATGCACCAATGTCAAGGACTAGCTTAAGACACTGAAACACGCACCAATGTCAAGGACTAGCTTAAGATACTGAAACACGCACCAATGTCAAGGACTAGCTTAAGATACTGAAACACGCACCAATGTCAAGGACTAGCTTAAGATACTGAAACACGCACCAATGTCAAGGACTAGCTTAAGATACTGAAACACACACCAATGTCAAGGACTAGCTTAAGATACTGAAACACGCACCAATGTCAAGGACTAGCTTAAGATACTGAAACACGCACCAATGTCAAGGACTAGCTTAAGATACTGAGGCATGCAGGACTAGCTTAAGATACTGAGGCATGCAGGACTAGCTTAAGATACTGAGGCATGCAGGACTAGCTTAAGATACTGAAACATGCACCAATGTCAAGGACTAGCTTAATGTACTGAAACATGCACCAATGTCAAGGACTAGCTTAATGTACTGAAACATGCACCAATGTCAAGGACTAGCTTAATGTACTGAAACATGCACCAATATCAAGGACTAGCTTTAGATACTGAAACATGCACCAATGTCAAGGACTAGCTTAACTCTTCCGATACCAGGCTGCCCTTTAGGGCAGTTGCTGTTTTCACATTGGAACCCAGGCCACCCTATAAGGCTTCTGATTTGTTTTGTTGAAAACTCGATGCAACTTTTCATTTAGCCAACCAGAACTCTTCTAATCCAAAGTTTAGCTAGTTTAGCATCCGGTAATGCCGGAGATGAAAGGAAATCAAGAAGTGGATCGATCTGAGTGTAATTTTTTCTACTTTTTTCGAGGTTGGTTGGTAGAATGGTCATACTGATCGACTAGACCTAGCTTACTAAATGTGTTTTTCACATCTGTAGACCTGTTAGATTTATTGGATATCAAAAGCATCCGCAATTATCGATATTTCTGTACCGATATACAAATTTTGCATTGGATTCTGGCACATTTCATGTATGTAAAACTTTGGTTTTAGTGCTCAGCCCTAAAAAATATTTTTAGCGCCAAAAAATCGTTTGATCTTTTCAGAACAGTTGTTTTTTTTTTCTATTCTTTGTTTTTTTAAAATGATAAATAACTTCATTTATGGAATCTTCTTTCATTTCCACTTATTTTAATATGAGATACACACGTGTTGATGAAGGAGTTTGTTTGTTACAATGAATTTTATAAAGGGACCCCCTTATATGAAAACACCTGCTCGGCCATGGAACATCCATATCGGTACCAATGTAACGTCCGTGTTTTTTTACGTGGTATCAAAAGAGTTAAGGTACTGAAACATGCACCAATATCAAGGACTAGCTTCAAATATAAAACATTCACAATGGGAAATCTCTGACATGCTGTCAACCAGTGTTTCCCATACTGTTTTGGGCCATATCTAGTAAAACTAGTGATTCCCATACTGTTTTGGGCCATATCTAGTAAAACTAGTGATTCCCATACTGTTTTGGGCCATATCTAGTAAAACTAGTGATTCCCATACTGTTTTGGGCCATATCTAGTAAAACTAGTGATTCCCATACTGTTTTGGGCCATATCTAGTAAAACTAGTGATTCCCATACTGTTTTGGGCCATATCTAGTAAAACTAGTGATTCCCATACTGTTTTGGGCTACCACTCTCTTGTCTCCCAGGTCACATCTCTAGCACAACCAAACATATTTTTCACTCAACTGGTTGTGATATCCCCCCACCCACCCCACATTCACAAACCAGCCAGATCTTCCAAACACCCCTGGGGTGGAGACCCACTCTGGCAATCACTGCTGTAAACCATATTAAAAGTTTGATTTTTAAAAACCTCCTCTCATTTTGATGAAAGAAACAACGACAACGATGGTTGGAGAAGACTGCCACTCAGATCTTCAACTTAAAAAACAAACTTTTTCAACCACATACCTGTCAGTAAAGAGCACAACAACAACAACAACAACAACAAGTTCGAAATTTTTAAATGTTCTATTGAATTTAGCAGCTACTACAAATCATCTTTAACAGCTGCAGCTTCAATCTTGTTTACCAGCTGCAGCTTCAATCTTGTTTACCAGCTGCAGCTTCAATCTTGTTTACCAGCTGTAGCTTCAGTCTCATTTACCAGCTGCAGCTGTAGCTTCAGTCTCGTTTACCAGCTGTAGCTTCAATCTTGTTTACCCAGCTGTAGCTTCAGTCTTGTTTAATCAATCTTGTTTACCAGTTGTAACATCAATCTTGTTGAATCAATCTTGTTTACCAGTTGTAACATCAATCCTGTTGAATCAATCTTGTTTACCAGTTGTAACATCAATCCTGTTTAATCAATCTTGTTTACCAGTTGTAACATCAATCCTGTTTAATCAATCTTGTTTACCAGCTGTAACATCAATCCTGTTTAATCAATCTTGTTTAGCAAATGTGGCAGCAATGTTCCTCACACACTGTAGCGGCACAGCTGTCACTTATTCCTGCCATCTCTCTCACGATCTCCAATCTCTAACAAATAAGCAGGCCTGAACGCAAGCACTCCTCTCTCATCAATGTACTGCAATAGAGGGTTAGGGTGAGTGTTGTCCATGCTACCAAGAGATGTGTACCTGCAAAGATAATGTCACACACACGTAGCAGAATACACAATTAAGTCATGGAATAACAGCACTAAAATGTGTTGCTTCACCAGTTTATATATGTCTGAGTGCCTATCAAAGAGTTTATATATGTCTGAGTGCCTATCAAAGAGTTTATATATGTCTGAGTGCCTATCAAAGAGTTTATATATGTCTGAGTGCCTATCAAAAAGTTTATATATGTCTGAGTGCCTATCAAAGAGTTTATATACGCCTTAGTGCCTATCAAAGAGTTTATATATGCCTTAGTGCCTATCAAAGAGTTTATATATGTCTGAGTGCCTATCAAAGAGTTTATATATGTCTGAGTGGTTATCAAAGAGTTTATATGTGTCTGAGTGCCTATCAAAGAGTTTATATGTGTCTGAGTGCCTATCAAAGAGTTTACATGTGTCTGAGTGGGTATCAAAGAGTTTATATGTGTCTGAGTGCCTATCAAAGAGTTTACATGTGTCTGAGTGCCTATCAAAGAGTTTACATGTGTCTGAGTGCCTATCAAAGAGTTTACATGTGTCTGAGTGCCTATCAAAGAGTTTACATGTGTCTGAGTGCCTATCAAAGAGTTTACATGTGTCTGAGTGCCTATCAAAAATGTATATGTGTCTGAGTGGGAATCAAACAATTTATATGTGTCTGAGTGGGAATCAAACAATTTATATGTGTCTGAGTGGGAATCAAACAATTTATATGTGTCTGAGTGGGAATCAAACAATTTATATGTGTCTGAGTGGGAATCAAACAATTTATATGTGTCTGAGTGGGTATCAAACAATTTATATGTGTCTGAGTGGGTATCAAACAATTTATATGTGTCTGAGTGGGTATCAAACAATTTATATGTGTCTGAGTGGGTATCAAACAATTTATGTGTCTGAGTGGGTATCAAACAATTTATATGTGTCTGAGTGGGTATCAAACAATTTATATGTGTCTGAGTGGGAATCAAACAATTTATATGTGTCTGAGTGGGTATCAAACAATTTATATGTGTCTGAGTGGGAATCAAACAATTTATATGTCTGAGTGGGTATCAAACAATTTATATGTGTCTGAGTGGGTATCAAACAATTTATATGTGTCTGAGTGGGAATCAAACAATTTATATGTGTCTGAGTGGGAATCAAACAATTTATATGTGTCTGAGTGGGAATCAAACAGTTTACATGTTTCTGAGTGGGTATCAAAGAGGTTATATGTGTCTGATAGCACCACTATAGCAAGACCTCCACTAATAAAGCTGACAGCACCATTATAGCAAGACTTCCACTAATAAAACTGACAGCACCACTATAGCAAGACTTCCACTAATAAAGCTGACAGCACCACTATAGCAAGACTTCCACTAATAAAGCTGACAGCACCACTATAGCAAGACTTCCATTGATAAAGATGACAGCACCACTATAGCAAGACTTCCACTGATAAAGCTGACAGCACCACTATAGCAAGACTTCCACTGATAAAGATGACAGCACCACTATAGCAAGACTTCCACTGATAAAGCTGACAGCACCACTATAGCAAGACTTCCACTGATAAAGATGACAGCACCACTATAGCAAGACTTCCACTGATAAAGCTGACAGCACCACTATAGCAAGACTTCCACTGATAAAGCTGACAGCACCACTATAGCAAGACTTCCACTAATAAAGCTGACAGCACCACTATAGCAAGACTTCCACTGATAAAGCTGACAGCACCACTGTAGCAAGACTTCCACTGATAAAGCTGACAGGGTCAAGACAAAACCCCCTGATGACATGAAGAATTTTGAAATAAAAGGAGGACAGGAGATATGCCAATATAAACTGTCATCTGAGACTGCTTATAGGCATGGAGCTCGTGTATAGAAGAGAAAAAGGATGTGATGATGATTGATGATGATGAAAATATCTGCACTTTATCAGTTTCACAAACACAAATCATATAAATTAGCAAACATACTAACCCACGGTCATACAAGCTGCAATACGGCAGGCACAGATCTCGTATAAATCGCCAAACATGCTTATAATGCCACTCAAGCAGAGGGTTAACCCGCATAAACTGTGGCCAGTCAGGATCTGTCATGGTGAACTCTTTCAGCTGGCCTGCCATTAAAAAACAACAAGGACAACATCCAAGCTGGGATCTCCGGATATAAAGTAAAAAAAAAAAAAAGTAGATACAATAAAAAATTATTCAGAATTTTCATATAATGCATAGGGGCAGACTGCACGGATGCAAGCGCAGAATTGTAGGTCACTTTATTAGTATGTCCACAGTGCGGCTGTTGGAGAAAGGATGGTCCAGACAGCGTTTCTTCCAGCATCAAACAGAAATGTGACATACATAAAAAGACGGCATCGCTTTTGATTTGCGACACCAGCATCTTTCTGACCGTGTTGCTGAAATGTGCAGTTTTACAATGTCATTTTAGAGAATAGTCGGCATAGATTCTGTGAGAGAGCAGAAGTGAAATATAATTCTCAGCAAATGTGTTTTAGTTTAAAAATCATATTTCGCTGGCTTGAAAGCCGCTATTTGGTCTTGGTGCTGTGTGTAATTCATACTGGATTAATCAACAGATTTCAGTTACCCATGTAGTGATTGTGAAAACTTTTTGGATAGGCTTTTTTATTGTTTAAACTTTAAAACTTTAGGCACTAAAATGGATCGATTTGTGAAACGTAAGCCTTTGACTTCATGCAAACAAATTGATAGTAGTGGCAGCGAAAGTCACCGTGATCGAGATGACGTTAACGTTGATACTTGTAAGAAAACTAAATACGCTCGAAAATATGATGTGGAGTATATTAAGTACAGTTTCATTCCACCAACAAATGACCTAAATCTGCCACAGTGTGTTATTTGTTTGCAAATCCTCTCTAATGAGTCTAATGAATCTAACTACAAGACATCCAGATCTACAGAATAAAACCAAAGAATTTTTCAAACGTATAGCCGAGGAATATAGTAAACAGAAGACAGCATTAAAAACAAGAGCCACTCTCAACGAAAAAGCTCTTAAAGTACCGTACCTGACTGCCCAAAGAATCGCAAAATCAAAGAAACCACACACAATTGGAGAAGATCTTATCATGCCAGCCACTGTTGAGATTTGTGACATACTGTTTGGCTCAGAATATGCTACAAAACTGAAAAGCATACCCATCCCATCTCGAATGATACCGTCCGCAGGAGAATATCTGAAATGTCCGAGGACACTGTCACGCAGCTAACTGAACGATTCAGTTGGATGAGTCAACTGACATCGTCGGCGAGTCACAGCTGCTTGTTTATGCTCACTACTGTTGGCAAAATAGTGTGCAAGAAGGATTTTTTTTTTGCAAATCACTGCCAGTGAGAACAACGGCTGATGAAACATTTTGTGTTTTCAACGATTTTTTCACAACTTTTGGAGTGCAGTGGATGAATTGCATCGGTGTTTGCACCAACGGTGCTGCCACAGTAACTGGCCGCAACAGTGGCGTTGTAACTCGCATAAAGCAAGTGTCACCCCAGATTGTAGGCACCCATTAGTGAGGCACTCGTTTCAAAGAAGTTGAATGAAACTCTGGGATCTGTACTCGAAGACTGTGTTTGGATTGCAAACTTCATAAAAACTAGAACAGTGAACAGTCGATTATTTGCTCAACTTTGTATTGAGCCAGATGCAGAACACAGGCATCTCCTATTGCAGTCGGCTGTGCATTGGCTGTCCAGAGGAAAAGTTCTTGCAAGGATGTTTGAGCTTTGTTTAGAATTGCTGCAGTTTTTGACAGAACACAATCTCAACCTGGCAGGTAAGGTCCCTGATATTGAGTGGCTTGCCATGCTGGCATACCTTGCTGACATTTTTAGCCTTTTGAACAGTTTGAACATATCACTGCAGGGTAAATATGCCAGTTTACTCAAGACATACGACAAAGTTGCAGCCTTTAAGAAGAAACTACGACTTCGGCGCACGCGACTTGAGAACAAATCACAAGACATGTTTCACTTGTTCTGTGAATTTATAGAGAGCAACGAATTTAATGGCGAGATTCTGGAAGGGGTCACTGGTGTAATAAAAGGGCATCAGACATCCCTTGCTGAATATTTTGACAAATACGTCACGCTCGAAGACGTTAAAGTTAGGATTGTATTCGTAATCCTTTTCAGTGTGAATTCTCTGAATTAAACGGTCGTGCACAAGAGCAATTAGCGGAACTGTCTAGCGATCGCACATTACAAATCAAATTTAACGACCCCGCTGTGGATATCTCCTCCTTTTGGTGCACTGTTTCACTGCAATATCTTTTTTTGTCAGCCCTGGCAATGAAAGTTCTTCTATCTTTTTCAACAACTTATTTATGCCAAGTTTCACTTTCTGCACTGACTGCCATGAAAACCAAATATCGTTCAACAATGAACGTGGAGGACGATCTTCGAGTGTGTTTGTCACAAATTCCAGCCAGAATAGACATGCTGTCCAACTGGAAACAGTGCCATCTTTAAGGTAAATGAAAAGAACTTTTGTGTTGCAATGAATATGCAGTTAAATATGTAGAGAAAATATTACATAATACTTTATAAAATTAGATTTATACCTTGCAAATATAAAGCACTTTATTAGTGGCCGCAAAAATGCTTGACTTTTAAATGTGGCCATGCAGTAAAAGGGTCTGAGAACCACTGTGCTAGGACATACTGCACTCTCCATTCTTGCTTGTTTACAGCACACACAACTCCTGCTGATTGTGAATCTAGCTTTGTGTATGTATATGTATGTATATGTAGGTATATGTATGTACTGGCCTCTATATTTACAGAGAGTGATAGGGGTGATGACCTACTGATTCTGGCCAGGCTGGTAAACCAAGACCCTGCCCCATCCCTCCACTGCTACCCCTGAGTACAAGCTTAGCCTGGCTAATGGGGTGAGGACTGCTACAATTCCCACGGCAGTAGAATCTGCTAAAGAAGTATTTCATCTCTTTGCTTCTTTATCTACACTTCAGGCCTGTTATAAACATTTCAGGCCTGTTATCTATACTTCAGGCCTGTTATCTACATATGAAGCATGGTCTATGAATAAGAGAGTACAGCGAGAAATGAAGGCCATGGAGATGTGGTTCATAAGAAGGATGTTGAAGGTACCATGGACAGCCAAGAAAACCAATGAAGAAGTCTTAAGAGAGGCTGGAGTTAAAAAGCAAGTTATAGCAAAGATCAGAGGCAGACAAGCGAGATTTATAGGACATTTCCTGAGAAGAGGAAAATTGGAACACATTGTGGCAAGTGGAAAAATTGACAGAGGAAGTCAGAGAAAGAAGTTACTGGATGGGCTGTCAGTGTGGCTGGGAAGAAAGTCACCGGCAGATCTCATAATCAACGCAAAAGACAGGGAACTGTGGAGAGAAATGATCTCCTACACCACATGGCACGGCACTCAGATTAGATCAGTTCTAAACTTCAGGCTGTTATCTAAACTTCAGGCTGTTATCTAACTTCAGGCTGTTATCTAAACTTCAGGCTGTTATCTAAACTTCAGGCTGTTATCTAACTTCAGGCAGTTATCTAACTTCAGGCTGTTATCTAAACTTCAGGCTGTTATCTAAACTTCAGGCTGTTATCTAAACTTCAGGCTGTTATCTAAACTTCAGGCATGTTATCTAAACTTCAGGCTGTTATCTAAACTTCAGGCTGTTATCTAAACTTCAGGCTGTTATCTAAACTTCAGGCTGTTATCTAAACTTCAGGCATGTTATCTAAACTTCAGGCTGTTATCTACACTTCAGGCTGTTATCTAAACTTCAGGCTGTTATCTAAACTTCAGGCTGTTATCTAAACTTCAGGCTGTTATCTAAACTTCAGGCTGTTATATAAACTTCAGGCTGTTATCTAAACTTCAGGCTGTTATCTAACTTCAGGCAGTTATCTAAACTTCAGGCTGTTATCTAACTTCAGGCTGTTATCTAAACTTCAGGCTGTTATCTAACTTCAGGCAGTTATCTAAACTTCAGGCATGTTATCTAGGCTGTTATCTAAACTTCAGGCTGTTATCTAAACTTCAGGCTGTTATCTAAACTTCAGGCAGTTATGTAAACTTCAGGCTGTTATCTAAACTTCAGGCTGTTATCTAAACTTCAGGCATGTTATCTACGCTTCAGACCTGCACAAATGTCACTCACTCACCCCCCAACATGGTGCTCAGCTTCAATACTTTCATCACATCAGATGCTCAGAGCTGAGTATGGGCCTTTACCAGACTCAAAAACATAGGTCATACCTCAGCATGGGTTTCTAGCAAATGAATCCCTTCAAAAACACAAGCCAGGTCATACCTGAGCATGGATCTGTCCTCCGTGTCCCCATGAGAACAGCTTTAATATGCGGATGTTTGATTTTCAAAGTTGCCAAACTATCTTTGATTCTGCCATCATAGTGTATCATCTGTAGGCTGTACCTGGGTACACACAAGAAAAATTCTGCCATGGAGCTTCAGCCTCAACAACCAACCACAGAAATTCAGCCTCAACAACCAACCACAGAAATTCAGCCTCAACAACCAACCACAGAAATTCAGCCTCAACAACCAACCACAGAAATTCAGCCTCAACAACCAATCAAATAAATTCGGCCTCATCAACCAATCAAAGAAATTCAGCCTCAGCAACCAATCAAAGAAATTCAGCCTCAACAACTAACCACAGAAATTCAGCCTCAACAACCAATCAAAGAAATTCAGCCTCAACAACCAATCAAAGAAATTCAGCCTCACCAATCAATCAAAGAAATTCAGCCTCAACAACCAATCAAAGAAATTCAGCCTCAACAACCAATCAAAGAAATTCAGCCTCAACAACCAAAGAAATTCAGCCTCACCAATCAATCAAAGAAATTCAGCCTCAACAACCAACCACAGAAATTCAGCCTCAACAACCAATCAAAGAAATTCAGCCTCAACAACCAAAGAAATTCAGCCTCACCAATCAATCAAAGAAATTCAGCCTCAACAACCAACCACAGAAATTCAGCCTCACCAACCAACCAAAGGACACCAACTTAAACAAGCAATCAAGGAACACTAAATATATTCCAGTAAAACATCTCAAATAATCTGATGCCGAAGTTAGGAACATTCAAACTAAAAACTAAATGTAATTTACATTTTGTACAATCAGACATTTTAAGATGTAACGATATGTCCTCCATAGTCTGGGTGGTCCCTCAATCATGTAAGGATATGTCCTCCATAGTCTGGGTGGTCCCTCAATCATGTAAGGATATGTCCTCCATAGTCTGGGTGGTCCCTCAATCATGTAAGGATATGTCCTCCATAGTCTGGGTGGTCCCTCAATCATGTAAGGATATGTTCCTAGTTTGGGTGGTCCCTCAATCATGTAAGGATATGTCCTTAGTTTGGGTGGTCCCTCAATCATGTAAGGATATGTCCTCCATAGTCTGGGTGGTCCCTCAATCATGTAAGGATATGTCCCTAGTTTGGGTGGTCCCTCAATCATGTAAGGATATGTCCTTAGTTTGGGTGGTCCCTCAATCATGTAAGGATATGTCCTTAGTTTGGGTAGTCTCCTGCAGCTGCAAGAATGTACTCAGTGGCTTGGTGCTGGCATTACTGACAGTACTAACAAGCTCAAGAATGTACTCAGTGGCTTGATGCTGGCATTACTGACAGTACTAACAAGCTCAAGAATGTACTCAATGGCTTGATGCTGGCACTGTGGACAGTACTAAGAAGCTCAAGAATGTACTCAGTGGCTTGATGCTGGCATTACTGACAGTACTAACAAGCTCAAGAATGTACTCAGTGGCTTGATGCTGGCATTACTGACAGTACTAACAAGCTCAAGAATGTACTCAATGGCTTGATGCTGGCACTGTGGACAGTACTAAGAAGCTCAAGAATGTACCCAGTGGCTTGATGCTGGCATTACTGACAGTACTAACAAGCTCAAGAATGTACTCAGTGGCTTGATGCTGGCACTGTGGACAGTACTAACAAGCCCAAGAATGTACTCAGTGGCTTGATGCTGGCACTGTGGACAGTACTAACAAGCCCAAGAATGTACTCAGTGGCTTGATGCTGGCACTGCTGACAGCACTAACAAGCCCAAGAATGTACTCAGTGGCTTGATGCTGGCACTGCTGACAGTACTAACAAGCCCAAGAATGTACTCAGTGGCTTGATGCTGGCACTGTGGACAGTACTAACAAGCCCAAGAATGTACTCAGTGGCTTGATCCTGGCACTGCAGACAGTACTAACAAGCCCAAGAATGTACTCAGTAGCTTGATGCTGGCACTGCTGACAGTACTAACAAGCCCAAGAATGTACTCAGTGGACAGTACTAACAAGCCCAAGAATGTACTCAGTAGCTTGATACTGGCACTGCTGACAGTACTAACAAGCCCAAGAATGTACTCAGTGGACAGTACTAACAAGCCCAAGAATGTACTCAGTAGCTTGATCCTGGCACTGCTGACAGTACTAACAAGCCAATACGGAAATGAGTTATAAGACAGAGACAGTTACCTGCACTCCTTCTCTAACTACTCTGTCTAATACTTTATGTCTAACAACTCTGTCTAATACTTTATGTCTAACAACTCTGTCTAATACTTTATGTCTAACAACTCTGTCTAATACTTTATGTCTAACAACTCTGTCTAATACTTTATGTCTAACAACTCTGTCTAATACTTTATGTCTAACAACTCTGTCTAATACTTTATGTCTGTCTAACTACTCTGTCTAATACTTTATGTCTGTCTAACAACTCTGTCTAATACTTTATGTCTGTCTAACTACTCTGTCTAATACTTTATGTCTGTCTAACTACTCTGTCTAATACTTTATGTCTAACAATTCTGTCTAATACTTTATGTCGGTCTAACTACTCTGTCTAATACTTTATGTCTGTCTAACAACTCTGTCTAATACTTTATGTCTGTCTAACAACTCTGTCTAATACTTTATGTCTGTCTCTCTGTCTAATACTTTATGTCTGTCTAACAACTCTGTCTAATACTTTATGTCTGTCTAACAACTCTGTCTAATACTTTATGTCTGTCTAACTACTCTGTCTAATACTTTATGTATGTCTAACTACTCTATATATGTCTTACTACTCTATGTATGTCTTACTACTCTATGTATGTCTGACTACTCTATGTATGTCTGACTATTCCACGTATGTCTAACTACTCTACGTATGTCTGACTACTCTACGTATGTCTAACTACTCTATGTATGTCTGACTACTCTATGTATGTCTGACTATTCCACGTATGTCTGACTGTTCTATCTATCTGACTTGCCTGTCTCTGGACAGCTGAACAAACTTCTCTACTTCAGGAAAGGGACATCTACTTCGAATGTAGAGTGCCTGTAGCTTCTCCTTATGGTCTGGCAACTTCCTGTATTTGAGACAGAAACAAAATCTACAGCTTCCTTGACAAAACAAAACTTTTTACCAATGTTCAACTAAAGATCTGCGGAACAGAAAATTAGAAACTCATAAGAATAGTTTGTTCAACATGACTACATGGCAGTGACAGCAAGGACTGCCTGCTGAGCTAATATCTAAGGCACTTCATGGTAGCTTTACTGGCCATGTTTTATCATAATCACCCTCTGCTGTTACATGCAGCCACTCATACGACGCCATGACAGCAGGTCAACCAACATACACTTCCAGTCAAAGAGACATAACCCAACAAATGTCACTTCATGGACTGTGCATATATGTCTATATCTACATCACACAGACCACCAAAAAAAAAAAAAAAAGATTCTTACACTTAAATATGTAATAATCATTGTCACAATATAATAGTTAGTGCCAACTGTGTCCCTTACAAATGTATTAGTTGACCAGTAATATGATAATGTGGTAGCTGTGCTATATACAACACATCCATCTGTATGAGGAGTGATTGATAAGTTCTCGGCATAAGGTACAAATACTTGAAACGCACAGTTCATATTAGGTGCATTTGTAGCTCAGGTTAATGTAAGATTAAACACCAAGTTTCAAGAAATTAACTGCAACCAATTTTTTTTTTACAGGCTACAGAAGTGGTAAGCGGTGGCAGAGCAGTCATTCGCTAGCTCTGCATCAAGGACTTATCATTGAAGGAGAACCATGAGGATATGGTAGAGACTCTAGGGGAGAGTGGCCCTTCTTACAGCACAGTGAAGAAATGGGCAGCTCAGTTCAAACACGGAAGGGATAGTCTGGAAGATGATCCCCGTCCAGGAAGACCAAGAACGGTAACCACTGATGAAACCACTGGCAGAATCCATGACATGATAATGGAGGATTGACGACTAACTGAGCGGTACATTACTACTGAGTTGGCCATCTCCCAGGAACGTGTTCATGACATTATTCACAATGATCTTTAAATGACAAAGGTCTCTGCTCGATGGGTCCCGAAACTTCTTGGAGCTGATCACAGACAACAGTGTCTCTACATGTCAAGAGACAATCTTGGCCATTTTTCTGCAGATCCTGAAAAGTTTCTTCAGCAATTTGTGACTATGGATGAGACTTGGGTTCATCATTTTCAACCAGAAACCAAAGAACAGTCAAAGCAGTGGAAACATCATGGATCCCCACCTCCAAAGAAAGCAAGGGTGGTTCTGTCTGCAGGCAAAGCGATGGCTTCCATCTTTTGGGATTCAGAATCTTAAAAAAAGAGCAGAGCGGTCACGGAGACCTATTAGGCTAATCTTGTGAAGCAACTGTGGGTCAAACTGAAGGAAAAGCGTTGAGGGAAAATGACGAGAGGAGTCATCTTTCATCAAGACAATGCTCCAGTTCACAAGTCGGCGGTGGCAATGGCTGCCATTCATGAACGCGGCTTCCAGCTTCTTGAACATCTTCTTATTCCCCTGATTTGGCCCCTTCGGACTATTACCTGTTTATCAAACTCAGAAGGAGCTCAGTGGTGGCAAATTTGCTTCAGATGATGACGTCATTCATGCTGTAGACCACTTTCTACTGGCACAAAATGCTGACTTTTACAAAGAAGGGATCCGTATGCTCCATGATCGCTGGACTAAGTGCATAAGCTTGCAAGGGGACTATGTTGAGAAATAATCCAAAAAACTTGTCCACAAATAATGTGTTGTAGCTTATGCCGGGAACTTATAAATCAACCTTCATATTTAGACAGGAAGGGGATGTAACATAATGTGAAGAAAGTCAACACTTGCCATTATGTCTCTGAGTTACGGCTAAAATGAAAATATCTCACTACAAGAACATGTACCTGAGACAGCAGACTGTAAGATATCACGTTTAAATTGTACAGTTTGTTTCTTGTTTTCATATGTTTCTACAACAAGCAGGAGCACCCTGTACAGATAGCTTATCACTAACCAAGCAAAAGATTCAAATCTAAAATATGCTTTCACGTTGCTGTAAAGCTGAAATATTGTTAAGATATGCTTTCACACTGCTACAAAGCTGAAATATTGTAAGATATGGTTTCACGCTGCTGTAAAGCTGAAATATTGTAAGATATGGTTTCACACTGCTGTAAAGCTGAAATATTGTAAGATATGGTTTCACACTGCTGTAAAGCTGAAATATTGTAAGATATGGTTTCACACTGCTGTAAAGCTGAAATATTGTAAGATATGGTTTCACGCTGCTGTAAAGCCAAAATATTGTAAGATATAATTTCACACTGCTGTAAAGCAGAAATATTGTAAGATATGCTTTCACGCTGCTGTAAAGTTGAAATATTACAAGTCTGTGTATCTTCAAGCAGGAACACATAATGTATAATAAGGTAAACCTGCCATGTCTTAGAGGCACATAGGGATATGGTGTTAGTGCCCATATTTTCCTTGACCTGTCAGCACACTAGAGGGTGATATGGTCAGTATCACGCCTGGCTGCCTTTCCTTCCCCAACTCCAGAAGAAGTCGGGAACCCATTTCTACAGCTGGGTGACTGGGGTGCCTCCGGTCGGATTCAAACCCCTGACCTTCACCATGAGAGACCAGTGTACTAACCAGTTCGCCACTCAGACGCCCTATGTATAATACAAGAACAATATTGAAACATGACAAAATCATGAAAATGTTACAGGATATAAGTATTGATAGTAAAGATATGAGAATAATAAAAACATATATCGGAACTAAGAAACACGCATCAGGTTAGAAAATATGGTAAGTACACCTAGAGAGAGAGAAAAATGTCATAAATAAAGTACAGAGATGACATGTGCTGACATTGTCATATCAGCTGTTTTCATGATATCTGCTGTTGTGTGAATATTTGCTATTATCATGATATATGCTGATGACTTGATATTTTCTTCTGATATTTACCACTGTGCATATAATTGCTGTTATGATATTTCACTGCTGTGCAAATATTTGCTGCTGTTCTGATGATATTAGCTTTTCTGATATTTGCTGCTGTGATGATATTTGCTGCTAATCATCATTTTCAGCTCATGTAATTCTTGGATTCTCTTATTTATAACCTGCCAAAGGATTATTTTACCACAAAACTGAAAGTATACAGAAGTTTCCCCTAGTTATCTCCCAGTTTGTGTTTGGTTTTCTCTGCTAGCCTTCATCTATGACACACTGACCTGCAAACATTGTATTTAAGTATACTTTCTTCTTTCTCAGCACACAGCTCTATCAGCACACAACTTTCTTCTCTCTCAGCACACAGCTCTATCAGCACACAACTTTCTTCTCTCTCAGCACACAGCTCTATCAGCACACAACTTTCTTCTCTCTCAGCACACAGCTCTATCACCATACAACTTTCTTCTCTCTCAGCACACAACTCTCTCAGCTCTCTTCTCTCTCAGCACACAACTTTCTTCTCTCTCAGCACACAACTCTATCACCACACAACTTTCTTCTCTCTCAGCACACAGCTCTATCACCACACAACTTTCTTCTCTCTCAGCACACAACTCTCTCAGCTCTCTTCTCTCTCAGCACACAACTTTCTTCTCTCTCAGCACACAGCTCTATCACCACACAACTTTCTTCTCTCTCAGCACACAACTCTCTCAGCTCTCTTCTCTCTCAGCACACAGCTTTCTTCTCTCTCAGCTCTCTTCTCTCTCAGAACACAACTTTCTTCTCTCTCAGCACACAGTTTTCTTCTCTCTCAGCTCACAGCTTTCTTTTCTCTCAGCTCACTCAGCACACAACTTTCTTCTCTCTCAGCTCACAGCTTTCTTCTCTCTCAGTACACAGTTTCTTCCCTCTCAGCTCACTCAGCACACAACTTTCTTCTCTCTCAGCACACAACTTTCTTCTCTCTCAGCACACAACTTTCTTCTCTCTCTCAGCTCTCTTCTCTCTCAGCACACAACTTTCTTCTCTTTCAGCTCTCTTCTCTCTCAGCACACAACTTTCTTCTCTCTCAGCACACAGCTTTCTTCTCTCTCAGCACACAATTAATTTTTTCTCTCTGAGCACACAGCTTTCTTCTCTCTCAGCTCTCTCAGCACACAACTTTCTTCTCTCTCAGCATACAACTTTCTTTTCTCTCAGTTCTCTCAATACACAGCTTTCTTCTCTCTCAGCACAAAGCTTTCTTCTCTCTCAGCACACAGCTTTCTTCTCTCTCAGCACACAGCTTTCTTCTCTCTCTGCTCTCAGCACACAGCTCTATCACCACACAACTTTCTTCTCTCTCACCACACAACTCTCTCAGCTCTCTTCTCTCTCAGAACACAACTTTCTTCTCTCTCAGTACACAGTTTTCTTCTCTCTCAGCTCACAGCTTTCTTCTCTCTCAGTACACAGCTTTCTTCTCTCTCAGCTCACTCAGCACACAACTTTCTTCTCTCTCTGCTCACTCAGCACACAACTTTCTTCTCAGCTCTCCAAGCACACAGCTTTCTCTCTCTCAGCACACAGCTTTCTTCTCTCTCAGCTCTCTCAGCACACAGCTTTCTTCTCTCTCAGCTCTCTCAGCACACAACTTTCTTCTCTCTCAGCACACAGTTTTCTTCTCTCTCAGCTCACTCAGCACACAACTTTCTTCTCTCTCAGCACACAACTTTCTTCTCTTTCAGCACACAACTTTCTTCTCTCTCAGAAAACAACTTTCTTCTCTCTCAGCTCTCTTCTCTCTCAGCATACAGCTTTCTTCTCTCTCAGCATACAGCTTTCTTCTCTCTCAGCATACAATTTCTTCTCTCTCAGCAGACAGCTTTCTTCTCTCAGCACACAGCTTTCTTCTCTCTCAGCACACAGCTTTCTTCTCTCTCAGCACACAGCTTTCTTCTCTCTCTGCTCTCAGCACACAGCTCTATCACCACACAACTTTCTTCTCTCTCACCACACAACTCTCTCAGCTCTCTTCTCTCTCAGAACACAACTTTCTTCTCTCTCAGTACACAGTTTTCTTCTCTCTCAGCTCACAGCTTTCTTCTCTCTCAGTACACAGCTTTCTTCTCTCTCAGCTCACTCAGCACACAACTTTCTTCTCTCTCTGCTCACTCAGCACACAACTTTCTTCTCAGCTCTCCAAGCACACAGCTTTCTTCTCTCTCAGCACACAGCTTTCTTCTCTCTCAGCTCTCTCAGCACACAGCTTTCTTCTCTCTCAGCTCTCTCAGCACACAACTTTCTTCTCTCTCAGCACACAGTTTTCTTCTCTCTCAGCTCTCTCAGCACACAGCTTTCTTCTCTCTCAGCACACAACTTTCTTCTCTTTCAGCACACAACTTTCTTCTCTCTCAGAAAACAACTTTCTTCTCTCTCAGCTCTCTTCTCTCTCAGCATACAGCTTTCTTCTCTCTCAGCATACAGCTTTCTTCTCTCTCAGCATACAATTTCTTCTCTCTCAGCAGACAGCTTTCTTCTCTCTCAGTACATAGCTTTCTTCTCTCTCAGCACACAGCTTTCTGCTCTCTCAGCAAACAACTCTCTCAGTTCTCTTCTCTCTCAGCACACAGCTTTCTTCTCTCTCAGCACACAGTTTTATTCTCCCTCAGCACACAACTTTCTTCTCTCTCAGCTCTCTTCTCTCTCAGCACACTCTTCTCTTCTCTCTCAGCACATAGCTCTCTTCTCTCTCAGCCCACAACTCTCTTCTCTCTCAGCACACAACTCTCTTCTCTCTCAGCACACAGCTCTCTTCTCTCTCAGCACACAGCTCTCTTCTCTCTCAGCACACAGCTCTCCTCTCTCTCAGCACTCAGCCAGTGTATTCTTAACAACCAAAAGACTGGACTCACTTTTTCACAACAGCATGCCACAAGTGTAGAAGAATGGTGCAGTCTTTTCCTCCATTAAACCCAATACAGATCTCGGACAGCCTGAAATAGATAATATGTCTCACACATGGTGTCCTCTCATACAGTGTTCTCACACAGTCCTCACAATGCTGTCCTCTCATACACTGTCCTCACACATGGTGTCCTCACATACACTGTCCTCACACATGGTGACCTCTCATACACTGTCCTCACACATGATGTCTTCACATACACTGTCCTAACACATGATGTCCTCACATACACTGTCCTCATACATGGTGACCTCTCATACACAGTCCTCACACATGATGTCCTCACATACACTGTCCTCACACATGATGACCTCTCATACACAGTCCTCACACATGATGTCCTCGCATACACTGTCCTCACACATGGTGACCTCTCATACACAGTCCTCACACATGATGTCCTCACATACACTGTCCTAACACATGGTGACCTCTCATACACAGTCCTCACACATGATGACCTCTCATACACTGTCCTAACACATGGTGACCTCTCATACACAGTCCTCACACATGATGTCCTCACATACACTGTCCTCACACATGGTGACCTCTCATACACAGTCCTCACACATGATGTCCTCACATACACAGTCCTCAAACATGGTGACCTCTCATACACAGTCCTCACACATGATGTCCTCACATACACAGTCCTCAAACATGGTGACCTCTCATACACAGTCCTCACACATGATGTCCTCACATACACTGTCCTAACGCATATGACCTCTCATACACTGTCCTCACACAGACATTTCAACTACCACTTTTTATAGAGAAACTTCACAGCTGAATACTTAGTGTACTCATCTCTCACCACTGGTCAGATGATCATCTTACTCAAATATGAGGTCTGATTCTTAATCATTCCTGTGCTACTTTTCTCTCACATCTTAGTGCTATGTGTACATTTTTTATCAGACAAATCCAGCTACTTTATATCACACTCTGAACTACACAAGGCTTCTTGATCTCAGCTGCTGATTACTAACAAACTTTGACAATTCTTGTTTTCATGTATTTTTCCTCGTCCAGTTATCTAACCTTTCATAAAACATGGCCACAATCTTTCCCAAGCTCTATTCCATGGAAGACTAGATATGAATGTCAACATTTAAGACCTCATTTTATACATCAAAATATGTAACTAAAGTGATGTCTAGAAAGTCCCAACACCTTAGCACTAGTTCACTGACTGGTACTTGTCTAGAAAGTCACAATAATTTAGCACTAGTTCACTGACTGGTACTTGTCTAGAAAGTCACAATACTCTAGCGCTAGTTCACTGACTGGTACTTGTCTAGAAAGTCACAATACTCTAGCACTAGTTCACTGACTGGTACTTGTCTAGAAAGTCACAATACTCTAGCGCTAGTTCACTGACTGGTACTTGTCTAGAAAGTCACAATACTCTAGCACTAGTTCACTGATTGGTACTTGTCTAGAAAGTCACAATACTCTAGCACTAGTTCACTGACTGGTACTTGTCTAGCAAGTCACAATACTCTAGCACTAGTTCACTGACTGGTACTTGTCTAGCAAGTCACAATACTCTAGCACTAGTTCACTGACTGGTACTTGTCTAGAAAGTCACAATACTCTAGCACTAGTTCACTGACTGGTACTTGTCTAGAAAGTCACAATACTCTAGCACTAGTTCACTGACTGGTACTTGTCTAGAAAGTCACAATACTCTAGCACTAGTTCACTGACTGGTACTTGTCTAGAAAGTCACAATACTCTAGCACTAGTTCACTGACTGGTACTTGTCTAGAAAGTCACAATACTCTAGCACTAGTTCACTGACTGGTACTTGTCTAGAAAGTCACAATACTCTAGCACTAGTTCACTGACTGGTACTTGTCCAGGGCCTGCTCTAGTGTGCTGACAGAGTTCCTGACACAGGCAGTGTAGTTATCCTCTGCTGATGTGTCTTCAACAATCTGATACACTCTCGCCACAGCAGAGCCCACAGGGTCTATGTCATAAGAAACAACTGAACCTACCAGAAACAAGCGGAAACAAAGCATCAACACAATCTGCTACAAAGACAAGTTCAATACAAACAATACGGCCAGCTATTTTCTATCCAAAATATGTAACGTGCACAGATGACCCAGACTTTATCCTATATCCATGGTAACACACATTAGTCTGATCAAGTGAACTGGGATTGAAATGGCAAGGGATACCAAGTCCTGAAAATATGCTACACTGAAGGTGGATGAACTGGGCCAAAGGATGCAGATATCACAGCCTAGCTGCAGACTATGACATGGTGCAACCAATGCACTTTAGACGGTGGATACAGAAGAAACCTGACATGAGTGGGTGAGAGACAAACACAAGTTTCAGCCGTTTTTTTTTTTTTTATTGGTAATGTACCAGTGAATGCTGGTTAATACAATCACTGAACATGAGACAGTTAACTGGCACTGAGATGATAATTCTACAACATGAGACAGTTAACTGGCACTGAGATGATAATTCTACAACATGAGACAGTTAACTGGCACTGAGATGATAAGTCTACAACATGAGACAGTTAACTGGCACTGAGATGATAAGTCTACAACATGAGACAGTTAACTGGCACTGAGATGATAAGTCTACAACATGAGACAGTTAACTGGCACTGAGATGATAAGTCTACAACAACTAAAGAAAACATGAGACAGTTAACTGGCACTGAGATGATAAGTCTACAACAACTAAAGAAAACATGAGACAGTTAACTGGCACTGAGATGATAAGTCTACAACAACTAAAGAAAACATGAGACAGTTAACTGGCACTGAGATGATAAAATAAGTCTACAACAACTAAAGAAAACATGAGACAGTTAACTGGCACTGAGATGATAAAATAAGTCTACAACAACATAAGAAAACATGAGATAGTTAACTGGCACTGAGATGATAAAATAAGTCTACAACAACTGAAGAAAACATGAGACAGTTAACTGGCACTGAGATGATAAAATAAGTCTACAACAACTGAAGAAAACATGAGACAGTTAACTGGCACTGAGATGATAAAATAAGTCTACAACAACTGAAGAAAACATGAGACAGTTAACTGGCACTGAGATGATAAGTCTACAACAACATAAGAAAACATGAGACAGTTAACTGGCACTGAGATGATAAAATAAGTCTACAACAACATAAGAAAACATGAGACAGTTAACTGGCACTGAGATGATAAGTCTACAACAACATAAGAAAACATGAGACAGTTAACTGGCACTGAGATGATAAAATAAGTCTACAACAACTGAAGAAAACGCTGCTGGTGAGATTCTTCAGCTGCCATGCATGGAGTGGGGCTCCTCCCGGCCAGTGAAGAAAGGTGTGAATGGGGCTGCCGCACGGCGCCACTGTTGAAAAGGTGAAAGAAAGGATTAAGTGAAGTAATTAGTAGTCTCGAGGTCAGGACTGTTCAAATCACGGCACCTCTGCTCTGGAGGTCGGCCATATCCTATGTGCACTCATACTGGGCCTGAACCGGCTTAACCCAGAGGTTAAGACACTGCTGGCGAGATTCTTCGGATGCCGTACATGGAATGAAACTCCTCTCAGCCAATGAAGAAAATGTGAAAAAGCAATTAGGGTTGCCAAGCGGTGTCAATGTGAAAAGGTGATAGAAAGGATAAAGTGAAGCTTAAACGGTATGTCCAGTAGTCTCGTGGTGTCATACCACGACACCTCTGCTCTAGAGGCTGGCCACATCTGATATACATCCATACTGGTGAAATATGCCTAAGCCAGCTTAAACCAGGGGTGGAACTTGATGGCTTACTCATTACACAGTATCTCCTCTCTAGAGGTCAGTCACATCCTAAACACGCCTATCCGTCATCCTAGACAAAAGCTCCATCCTGGTCACAACTAGGAAGGGTAGCGGCCACGACCACAAAATGCTGAAGTCGGAGACACTGGACTAGTGCAGTCTAGATAGGCAACCACCTCTCACCTGGTGGGGATGGATACATATCCGAATCACGTTGAATTTTCCAGTGAGAAAGTCGAATGCTGGACTGGATGGGCAACCACCTCTCACCCGGTGAGGATATGTTGATATCCAAAACACGTCCAGGTTTTCTGGTGAGAAAGTCCAACTCTAGATTAAACTGGTGCAATGAAAACCACAGTGTCACGCATTCCCGATTCTGCGACCCACCAAGAATTCAGGCCCAAACCCCACGATACTCTGAACTTCCTGTGATCCTCTCGGGGATCTCTCGTGGGCCTCTCAGGGACCACAGGGAGACCACAGGAGTAAATTCAGCAGGATCACGGGGCGATCTTGGTGGTAGAAGTGAACGAAGAAGAAGAACTGAAGAAAACATGAGATAGTTAACTGGCACTGAGATGGTAAAATAGTCTACAACAAATGAAGACAACCTGAGAATATCACAGGCTAAAATAATAATCTACAACAATCAAACAGAACTATATATAGTTGTACCAGAAAAATATCGTAAGGTAAAATAATAATCTACAGCTCTCACACAAAACTATATATAGTAGTATTAGTATATATTGAGAAAACTCTTATACATAAAACTCTCAGGATCATAAAGATGACCACAGCAGAAAGGGGGGCAACACTCTACTCAAACACTACATAAAGATGACCACAGCAGACAAGGGGGACAACACACTACTCAAACACTACATAAAGATGACCACAGCTGACAAGGGGGAACAACACTACTCAAACACTACATAAAGATGACCACAGCTGACAAGGGGGAACAACACTACTCAAACACTACATAAAGATGACCACAGCTAATAAAAACAGGGGACAACACCCTACTCAAACACTATGTAAAGATGACAGAGCTGACAGGAGACAACACTCTACTCAAACACTATGTAAAGATGACAGAGCTGACAGGAGACAACACTCTACTCAAACACTATGTAAAGATGACAGAGCTGACAGGAGACAACACTCTACTCAAACACTATGTAAAGATGACAGAGCTGACAGGAGACAACACTCTACTCAAACACTATGTAAAGATGACAGAGCTGACAGGAGACAACACTCTACTCAAACACTACATAAAGATGACCACAGCAGAAAAGGGGGACAACACATAAAGATGACCACAGCTGACAACAGGGGACAACACTCTACTCAAACACTACATAAAGATGACCACAGCAGAAAAGGGGGACAACACATAAAGATGACCACAGCTGACAACAGGGGACAACACTCTACTCAAACACTACATAAAGATGACCACAGCTGATAAGGGGGACAACATTCAAAAACTACATAAAGATGACCACAGTTGACAAGGTGGACAACACTCAAACACTACATAAAGATTACCACAGCTGACAAGGGGGACAACATTCAAAAACTACATAAAGATGACCACAGTTGACAAGGTGGACAACACTCAAACACTACATAAAGATGACCACAGGAGACAAGGGGGACAACACTACATAAAGATTACCACAGCTGACAAGGGGGACAAGACTCTACTCAAACACTACATAAAGATGACCACAGCTGACAAGGGGGACAACACTCTACTCAAAAACTACATAAAGATGACCACAGCTGTAGATTAAGTGAAAGTAGCAGATTAAGTGAGAATAGTATATTAAGTGAGAATAGCAGATTAAGTGAGGGTAGTAGAAAAGTGAAAGTAGTAGATTAGGACTGCTGGATGACAGGAAGATGTGTTCACAGGTGTGACAGTAACAAGAACACACCTGCAGGTAAACTGTCAACCAGGTGTTTCCTTGCTTCCTCTAGCAGGCTCACACTCAAAGACTCCAGAGTTATCTTCACCTTGTAATAACTGCCAAGACAGAAGCAATATGTTACAAAGATGTCTGGCTACAATTTTTTTTTTACTTTCTGAACAATATCACTTCAATCTGTCTGTGAGTAAAGTGTCTGATAGTGCTCATGTACATAAAACTGTCAACAAGAGCACTATACAAACAACATACTATGAGTGAAAGTGTCATATCACAACATAAAACATATATCTTTGCCTACTTCGAGTGCTGCCAGCACCTGAGCAAAGAATACTCAAGCATGCAGATAGTGCAGCAATTAAAGAGCTCTAGACCAGCTCCCAGCATGCTCCAGTCAAATGACTGCCTGATACTTCAGACTTCGGGCAGATAATACTTAAATCTCCTAAACACCATTAAAAGGACAGGGTCTCTCTAAACTTGAACAAAATCTCTCTAATCAGAACAACAACTTATTTTCTAAACTTTACCTGCTGATCATATCAAGAAAAAATAACTTATTTTCTACACTTTACCTGCTGATCCAGTCAGGATAAGACCCAATAATAACGTTATCTTTGTACTTCTCAGCAGTCTGGGTGATGTAGGCTGCGATGGATGCCTCATCTCTGTTCACATAGATCTCATTTGTGTGGAAATGCACATTTGGATCTTGAAACAGATGCTGCATGATGATTGAATGAGAAATGTTCAGACATAAAACTCACAAACTTTTCATGTAATAAACAATTCTGCTGCTGTCATTCCACATTCTACAACACTCATACTGGTACATCTTCTATCAAATGATGGTATATCCACTGAAGGCAGCAGGCTGTTGTGGCTCTACTGGCTGCTACTATGGTGTGTCTGTCAGCGATGATACTTTCACCAGCACCAGTGAACAATTCATCCTCTTGATACCAGACTTATCACAGTTTAGTCAGCCACACAAGAAGACTTATAACATCACAGTTTAGTCAGCCACACAAGAAGACTTATAACATCACAGTTTAGTCAGCCACACAAGAAGACTTATAACATCACAGTTTAGTCAGCCACACAAGAACTAATAGCTGAAGCCAGCCAAGGAAACAGTTTAGTCAGCCACATAAGAACTAATAGTTGAAGCCAGCCAAGGAGAGAGCTTCTTGCATCTGCTGTAAGGAGGAAGGAAATCTACGCAACACAATCCTGGCTCAGGTATCAACAAACACCAACATAGAGATGCTGGTCAGAGTGATATAGTTGTTGGCCACAGTGATATATTTGCTGGTCACAGTGTTATAGTTGCTGGTCACAGTGACACAGTTGTTAGTACAGTTTCTGGTCACAGTGATATAGTTGCTGGTCACAGTGACATAGCTGCTGGTCAGAGTGATATACGAGGAGTGATTGATAAGTTCTCAGCGTAAGGTACAAATACTTGAAACGCACAGTTCATATTAGGTGCATTTGTAGATTAGGTTAATGTAAGATTAAACACCAAGTTTCAAGAAATTAACTGCAACTAATTTTTGTTTCACAGGCTACTGAAGTGGTAAGGGGTGGCAGAAACTGAGAAAATGGATAAAATTTCTCATCAAGCAATCATTCACTACCTCTGCATCAAGCGCTTGTCATAGGAGATCCATGAGGATATTGTAGAGACTCTATGGGAGAGTGCCCCTTCTTACAGCACAGTGAAGAAATGGGCAGCTCAATTCAAACATGGAAGGGAGAGTCTGGAAGATGATCCCCGTCCAGGAAGACCAAGAACGGTAACCACCGATGAAACCACCGGCAGAATCCATGACATGATAATGGAGGATCGAGGACTAACTGAGTGGTACATTGCTACTGAGTTGGACATCTCCCAGGAACATGTTCATGCCATTATTCACAATGATCTTCAAATGACAAAGGTCTCTGCTCAATGAGTCCCGAAACTTCTTGGAGCTGATCACAAAGGAAAGCATCTCAACATGTCAAGAGACAATCTTGGCCATTTTTCTGCAGATCCTGAAAAGTTTATTCAGCAATCTGTGACTATGGATGAGACTTGGGTTCATTATTTTCAACCAGAAACCAAAGAACAGTCAAAACAGTGGAAACATCATGGATCCCCACCTCCAAAGAAGGCAAGGGTGGTTCTGTCTGCAGGCAAAGTGATGGCCTCTGTCTTTTGGGATTCAGAAGGTATGCTATTGGTAGACTATCTTCAAAAGGGCATAACGCTCAACGGGGCCTATTACGCTAATCTTGTGAAGCATCTGCGGGTCAAATTGAAGGAAAAGCGTTGAGGGAAATTGACAAGAGGAGCCATCTTTCAGCAAGACAATGCTCTAGTTCACAAGTCGGCGGTGGCAATGGCTGACATTCATGAATGCGGCTTCCAGCTTCTTGAACATCCTCCTTATTCCCCAGATTTGGACCCTTTGGACTATTACCTGTTTACCAAACTCAAAAAGGAGCTCAGTGGTCACAAATTTGCTTCAGATGATGACGTCATTCAAGCTGTAGACCACTTTCTACTGCCACAAGATGCTGACATTTACAAAGAAGGGATCCGTATGCTCCAGGATCACTGGACTAAGTGCATAAATTTGCAAGGGGACTATGTTGAGAAATAACCCCAAAAAGTTGTCAGCAAATAATCTGTTGTACCTTATGCCAAGAACTTATCGCAGTTGCTAGTCACATTGATAGTTGCTAGCCAGTGATATAGTTTCTGGTCACAGTGGTACCGTACATGCTGGTCACAGTGGTACCGTACATGCTAGTCACAGTGGTACAGTACATCCTGGTCACAGTGGCACAGTACATGCTGGTCACAGTGGTACAGTACATGCTGGTCACAGTGGTACAGTACATGCTGGTCACAGTGGTACAGTACATGCTGGTCACAGTGGTACAGTACATGCTGGTCACAGTGGTACAGTACATCCTGGTCACAGTGGTACAGTACATCCTGGTCACAGTGGTACAGTACATGCTGGTCACAGTGGTACAGTACATGCTGGTCACAGTGGTACAGTACATGCTGGTCACAGTGGTACAGTACATGCTGGTCACAGTGGTACAGTACATGCTGGTCACAGTGGTACTGTCATAGGAAATTTACTTTGTTTAAAAAACTTTTTAAACATTGATCAATATAATTTCCATACATCTCAACCTGTCAGATATACTGTGATATGGTTTGAAGACTTTACCAACATTGCAAGAGATGTAACAACTATAATGGGAATTTAAAAGCTATATGGGTGATAAAAACATACTTTACATAGCATAAACATTAAAAACATACGTTATGGTGTAAGCATTAAAACATATGTTATGATCAGTCAGTCATTTGCATGTCCCTTGTGGAACTCTGCCTCCCTAACAGCTCTCCTGCAGGCCTTTCGGTTGTAAGCAAGATGGGCTGCTGCTGATGCATCTGTTCGCAGATTATCAACAATGTCTTGGAGCCATCTTCGCCTTGGTCTTCCTCTTTTTTTTTTCCCATTATGTATCCTTCCAAAATGGTTTTCTCTAAATTCTCATGACATCCAAAATATTTAAGTTTTCTTTGTTTAATCCTCTTTACTAGCCAGCCTTCTTCAATACTAAGTTCTTGTAGTATGGATATGTTTGTTCTTTTTTTGTGCCCATGGTATGTGAAGAACTTCTTCTGTAGCATTTACATTCAAAGGCATTTATGTGTTTCTTGGCTGTTTCATTAAGTGATATGTTATGCTGAAAGCATTAAAACATATGTTATGGTGTAAGAATTAAAACATATCTTATGGTGTAAAAATTAAAACATGTTATGGTGTAAGAATTAAAACATATGATATGGTGTAAGAATTAAAACATATGATATGGTGTAAGAATTAAAACATATGATATGGTGTAAGAATTAAAACATATGATATGGTGTAAGAATTAAAACATATGATATGGTGTAAGAATTAAAACTTATGATATGGTGTAAGAATTAAAACATATGATATGGTGTAAGAATTAAAACATATGATATGGTGTAAGAATTAAAACTTATGATATGGTGTAAGAATTAAAACATATGATATGGTGTAAGAATTAAAACATATGATATGGTGTAAGAATTAAAACATATGTTATGGTGTAGACATACGAAGGTCATATCGAAAGTCATGAGCAAAAATTTTTTTAAAATCAGAATTTAGAGATAGAGAAAATATAAATGTATCACCTTAATCTGCATCTTTCTTCACTTTGCAACATAATCTCCATTTCTCTGCACACATTTTTCCCATCGCTCTGCAAGTTTGAAAATACCCTCCCGGTAGAATTCCATTCCAGCTGACTGACGGCACAGACGCACTGCTTTATGGACATTCTCTCCTGTGGGACCCAGCCAGCAAAAACTTTTCTATAGATTAGGATTTCAATCATTTCCTGTACTGCACTGTGTCCTATTCCAAGATTTACAGCGATTTCAGATACTGTGACACTTCTGTTTTCTTTAATGATGTCGTCAACCCTTTCCACTTTGCACTCAGTGGAGGCAGTTCGAGCGCGACCGATGCGAGGCACCCTGGATGCTCATGCTTCCATCTTTGAAATGTTTCACCCACTTCCTAACACTGCTAGCACCCACACACACATCTCCATAAGCAAGTTGAAGTCTTTGGTGAATTTAAGCAATGGGTCTTTCCTCTTTAACGAGGAACTCAATAACAGTACGTTGACAAAACAAAATTTCAGCACCTGCCATTTTATTTATGCTCCGTGTGGTCATGTGACACATGATGGTGGCGTCATGTGACCTCTACATGAAGTGCAAAGAATGCAGTTAAGGTGATACATTTATATTTTCTCTATCTATAAATTCTGATTTTCCTCACAGCTTTCAGTATGACCCTTGTATGTTATGTTGTAAGAATTAAAACAAATCTATCATGGTGTAAGAATTAAAACAAATCTATCATGGTGTAAGAATTAAAACAAATCTATCATGGTGTAAGAATTAAAACAAATCTATCATGGTGTAAGAATTAAAACAAATCTATCATGGTGTAAAAATTAAATGTATCTGTGATGGTGTTTCTGTGATACCTCTTTTGCCATCAATTTTGCTGTTC
This sequence comes from Achatina immaculata, assembly GCA_009760885.1. Lineage (NCBI taxonomy): Eukaryota > Metazoa > Mollusca > Gastropoda > Stylommatophora > Achatinidae > Lissachatina > Lissachatina immaculata. Next base: position 65,571,409 of record CM019713.1, on the reverse strand, counting down.
ATGATTTTACTTTAAAAAAAAAAAGCGAATATATCCATACTACAAGGACTTAATATTGAAGAAGGCTGGCTAGTAAAGAGGATTAAACAGAGAAAACTTAAATATTTTGGACACATTAAATGTCTTGATAATCTAGAGAAGACCATCTTAGAAGGGTACATAATGGAAAAAACAAAGAGAGGAAGACCAAGGCAAAGATGGCTGCAAGACATCGTTGATAATCCATGAATGGATGCATCAGCAGCAGGCCATCTTGCTTACAACTGAGAGGCCTACAGGAGAGCTGTTAGGGAGGCAAAGGGACAACCAAATGACTGACTGACTAATATTACTTACTCCTAACATTAAGAACAACCTTTCCATAAGGTTTGGAACTCCAGGAAACATGTACACATTCTTCAGTGACACCAAGGGGTACTTGACTTCCTGTCTTGTCTTAGGGTCAATCCCAAAGTTCAGTTTAGCAGTCTGTGGAATCTAATCAGCCAACAAACATTTCATGACATATTTAGAAGTGTCTAGAACCAAGACTGAGCAAGAAACATTTAAATATAAACATATTCTTTAGAATCTTCAGATATTTGGAGATAAATACTTCCAAAACTATAAACAAGTGAAAAGCAAGATTAAAAGCCAGAAAGCATGTCTGCTTGCATGACCTGAAGCATTCATCCAGATGCTGGTGTTGGTTATCTGAGACTTTTGTGAAAGATGTTAATATTAAGTGTCTTCTGAGGGTGAAAAAAGTCACTCTCTAAGCCTCTCTTCTGTATGGTAACTAACCTCCAAGATGGTTTTGACTCCATACACACACAGCATAAAGCAAATACTGGAATGATACTCCAGGTTAAACACACAAACCCCAGCATCCACAGTTCTTGAGCCTTGCCTGATTACTAACTGCACCAAATTACAAGAGTTCATGCCAGAACAAAAATGGCAAAGATAAAGTGAAGGAGCTTTAAAATATTATTACTCAATGAAAATAAGCAAAAACGTCTCCTACAACCTGAACTACTACTGACAAATCTTTTTGTTAAAAGTCATCTCACAACAGAAAGTGCTCACACAATGCCCATCTAGTGACTACACACAGCGCCATCTAGTGACTACCTGGTAAACCAAACATAATTGTATCCAGCTTAAAAGAAGTATCACAGCATTAGTTTCAGGAAAATGTGTGGTCAATCATACCATCAGTTTCAGAAAAATGTGTGGTCAATCATAGCATCAGTTTCAGGAAAATGTGTGGTCAATCATTGCATCAGTTTCAGAAAAATGTGTGGTCAATCATACCATCAGTTTCAGGAAAATGTGTGGTCAATCATAGCATCAGTTTCAGAAAAATGTGTGGTCAATCATAGCATCAGTTTCAGAAAAATGTGTGGTCAATCATAGCATCAGTTTCAGAAAAATGTGTGGTCAATCATAGCATCAGTTTCAGGAAAATGTGTGGTCAATCACAGAAAGTCACTGCTGGTAGTTAGTGTCTTGGAGAAAGTCACTGCTAGTAGTTAGTGTCTTGGAGAAAGTCACTACTAGTAGTTAACATCTTGGAGAAAGTCAACTAACACAAACTTATCAGACTGTGTGGTAAACTAAATCTTCCAATTCCAAGATAAACATAACAAGCAAACTCTCTACAAGCTCCACTATCAGGAACACTGGCTATGTCTCTGTAAAAACTGGGATGATACACACAGCACAAATTCACTAATTCATGAAGGCTGGAAACATGGTATGGTTATCATTCTAGTTTTCTCACCCTCACAAAAGCAGCAGTAAAAATTCTCACTCTCACAAAAGCAGCAGTAAAAACCTAGAGTTTTCTCACCCTTACAAAGGCAGCAGTAAAAACCTAGTTTTCTCACCCTCACAAAAGCAGCAGTTAAAAACTTACAGTTTTCTCACCCTTACAAAGGCAGCAGTAAAAACCTACAGTTTTCTCACCCTTACAAAAGCAGCAGTTAAAAACTACAGTTTTCTCACCCTTACAAAGGCAGCAGTAAAAACCTAGTTTTCTCACCCTCACAAAAGCAGCAGTTAAAAACTTACAGTTTTCTCACCCTCACAAAAGCAGCAGTTAAAAACTTACAGTTTTCTCACCCTCACAAAGGCAGCAGTAAAAATTCTCACCCTCACAAGGGAAGCAGTAAAAATTCTCACCCTCACAAGGGAAGCAGTAAAAATTCTCACCTTCACAAGGGAAGCAGTAAAAATTCTCACCCTCACAAAGGCAGCAGTAAAAACCTACAGTTTTCTCACCCGCACAAGAGAAGCAGTAAAAATTCTCACCTTCACAAGGGAAGCAGTAAAAATTCTCACCCTCACAAGGGAAGCAGTAAAAATTCTCACCCTCACAAAGGCAGCAGTAAAAACCTACAGTTTTCTCACCCTCACAAGGGAAGCAGTAAAAATTCTCACCCTCACAAGGGAAGCAGTAAAAATTCTCACCCTCACAAGGGAAGCAGTAAAAATTCTCACCCTCACAAGGGAAGCAGTAAAAATTCTCACCCTCACAAGGGAAGCAGTAAAAATTCTCACCCTCACAAAGGCAGCAGTAAAAACCTACAGTTTTCTCACCCTCACAAGGGAAGCAGTAAAAATTCTCACCCTCACAAGGGAAGCAGTAAAAATTCTCACCCTCACAAGGGAAGCAGTAAAAATTCTCACCCTCACAAGGGAAGCAGTAAAAATTCTCACCCTCACAAGGGAAGCAGTAAAAACCTATCAAACAAGCAAGGTTAACAGCATCTTACTTTTGCCATCTTCATTTCGGCAGAGTCCATGTCTGATATGTGAAACCATTCTGTGATCAGCTGCACTAGTCTTGGGTGTGGCTCTGTCTGCAGTCCAAATGCTCTAGCAACACCTGGATGTGTGACCAGGTAACAAATTTAAAACAAAACTGACATCAGCAGATTTCAACATAGTCTATTACACATGTCACTTAGCTTGACATGAATATCTCTGATGTCACCTAACTTGACATGAATGTCCCTGATGTCATGTATCTCTGTCAATCAATCAATCAATCAAGTGCCGTGCCGTGTGGCAAAGGCGATCATTTCTCTCCACAATTCCCTGTCTTTAGACTTGATTATGAGATCCGCCAGTGACTTTCTTCCTAGCCACACTGACAGTCCATCCAGTAACTTCTCTGTCTGTCTTCCTCTGTCTCTTCTTCCCTCAATTTTTCCAGTTGCCACAGTGTGTTCCAATTTTCCTCTTCTCAGAAAATGTCCTATAAATATCGCTTGTCTGCCTCTGATCTTTGCTGTAATTTGCCTTTTAATTCCAGCCTCTCTTAAGACTTCTTCATTGGTTTTCTTAGCTGTCCATGCTACCTTCAACATCCTTCTTATGAACCACATCTCCATGGCCTCCATTTCTCACTGTATTCTCTTATTCATGGACCATACTTCACATTTATAAAACAAAATTGGCTCGATGTAACATTTAAGTACTCGGAATCTTGTTTCCATTGACATGGATCTGTTGCACAAGATGTTTCTCATTTTCTGGAATGCTGACTTGGCATGAGCACATCTGCTTTTTATTTCATTGTGACATTTCCCATCAGCTGTTATAATTGTTCCCAAGTACTTGAATCTATCAACTTGTTTCAGTTCTGTGCCATCGATGGTAATGCTACATTTTGGTGGTATTCTTTTCTTTGAGATGACCATCACATCAGTCTTCTTTTTATTCAGGCTGAGACCTTTACTTTTACTTTCACAAACCACGATGTCCAGAAGAGCTCCCCTTCATTTTTAGCATCAGAACCGCGTTGTCTGCATATCTTAAGTTGTTAAGGTTGTACCCGCCAATTGATATTCCTGGCAAGCTCTCTATATTTCTCATTATGTTTTCACTGTACAAGGAGAAGAGGTCAGGAGATAGAACACATCCTTGTCTCATTCCCAATTTTATGTCTTGGAATGCTCCTATTTGGTTCTCAGCCTTCATTGGTGCTGATTGCTGCCAGTATATGTTTTTGATGAGTTCCAGATCTTTCCCATCTATGTTGATGTATTCCAGTATTCTTATAATTTCTGTGTGTTTCACTTTATCAAATGCTCTACATTAGTCTATGAAACATAAGTATAGGTCTATCTTTATTTCTACTGATTTTTCCATCAATGTTCTCAATATTTATATGGCATTACTTGTACCTTTTCCTTCGATGAAGCCACACTGTTCTTCAGCGATTTCTGGTTTTATTTTGCCCCTGACTCTTCTCATGACTATACGAAGCAGGATTTTGGTAACATGGCTCATAAGACTAATGGTTCGATGGTCTTCACATTCAACTGCACCTTGTTTCTTTGGTAAGGCAATCTCTTCTTCTTCGTTTGCTTCTACCACCAAGACCACCCTGTGATCCTACTGAATTTGCCCCTGTGGTCCCAAGGTCCCCGTGTGAAGTCCCCGAGAGGACCACAAGAGGTTCAGAGTACTGCACGGCTTGAGCTTGTATTCTTAGTGGGTCTCAGAAGCGGGATTGCGTGACACTGTGGTTTTCGTTGCACCAGTTTGATCTAGAGTTGGACTTTCTCATTGGAAAACCTCTGCGTGTTTTGAGTATCAGTATATCCCCACTGGGTGAGAGGTGGTAGCCCATCCAGTCTAGAGTTGGACTTTCTCACCGGAAAACTTCGACATGTTTTGAGATACCCGTGTATCCCCGCCGGGTGAGAGGTGGTTGCCCATCCAGTCCAGCGTTGGACTTTCTCACTGGAACACCTCAGACTGATTAGGATACACATACATTCCCACTAAGTGAGAGGTGGTTGCCTATCTAGACTGCCCTGGTCCAGCATTTTGTGGTCGTGACCGCTACCCTTCCTAGTTGTGACCAGGATGGAGCTTTTGTCCAGGAGGATGAATCCTCGCCACTAGTGACTTCCACCCCTAGGTTGAGCCGATTTACACATATTATCCCAGTATGGGCATGTATAGGACATGACCGACCTCTAGAGCAGAGGTACCGTTACATGCGTAGCCATCAAGTTTCAACCCTGGTGTAAGCCGGTTTAGGCATATTTTACCAGTATGGGTGTATTTCGGATGTGGCCAACCTCTAGAGCAGAGGCACCATGGTATGGGTAGCCATCGCCGTGATACTACTGGACATACCGATTAAGCTTCACTTTATCCTTTCAGTCACCTTTTTACATCGGCGCCACACAGCAACCCTGATTATTTGTCCCCATTTTCTTCCTCTGCCGAGAAGCTTCACTCCACGTGCACCATCCAAAGAATCTCGCCAGCAGTGTCTTAACCTCTGTTCAGGCATTCTGCCTGATATGAGTGCACTCAGGACGTGGCCGACCCCCAGACCAGAGGTGCTGTGATTTGACTGTTTGCTCTGCATGGAGCATGGGGTGGAGTTCTGCCAGAGACATAGAACTCTGCATTTTACAAGCCCACCGACAGCCACACCTATTTACTTTGCACCTCCTCCCATCCTGAAGCCTGTAAGAACTCCATCTCATACTCCCAACTCCTCTATCTTTGCCGCATATGTCAGGATAATTTGGACTTTATAGATCAGTCTAACAAGTTATCAGAATTTTTCCATCATCGCCACTACCCGGCAAAATGTCCTTTGTGAAGCCTTCAACTGTATCCAAATAGTGAGCCACAAAGAAGCATTCAGAAAAAAGCCTGTTACTCCATCGGACAGCGTTAGTTAGTACTATCTTTCCACCCACATGGTCAGATGGTTAAGAAAACTCTTTATCATCATCTGCCACTAATCCAGCTCGACCCCGACACTCACGACATTTTCTCTGATCCACCCCTGTTGGCATACAAACGTAAGCCAAACCTTAAGGACATCCTTGTCCACAGCCACTTGAAGCAGACCCTTACATATGTTGGCACCAGAAAATGTAACCGCCCCTGCTGCGTTACCTGCCCGGTAGTCTGGGAAACGAAAACGATCACCTTTCCCAAAACTATCCTCACTCTTCATGAGGGATTCACATACGAGTCCCATAATGTGATATATGTCATCATATGCAAAAGATGCAGGATAACGTATATTGGTGAGACTGGCCTCAGATCAGGGGACCGCATGCAGAAACATCCAAATGATATCGCCAAGCATGCTTCGAAACCGGTCCCAAATCATTTCAATGACCCCAACCACAGAGGCGGCAAATCTGATTTTCTGGTAACAACCATCAAACATTGTCACACAGATGACACAAGCCACCTAGCGCTTGAGAACCACTACATTCAGCATTATGGGACACTGGAACTACATGGGTTAAACTCGCTATTCAGCTACACCTAACATTCTCCTCTTCAACAATTATAATCCCTCTGCACTAAGCTCCACTCCCTTCTCACTTGTTACACATAGTTCAGAACCTCCTCACAGCATCACATTACAACCCCTCTACCCTATCTATAATCATCTATTTCACTTTCTCCTGGCTAGGTTAACATTGTACCACTCTCTCTCCCCTCCAAGGTTTCCCCACCCACCACCCCCAGTTACAGCCCATTGACCACACATCACAGGTCTCCATGTAAACAGTCTCTAAGCCCTACCATGCTCATTTCTGATACACAGCGTCCGACAAGCCACATCTACTTACAGTGCTATATTCATTATTAATTTGTTTTTGTTTTGAGTATTCATGTGAATTTATACTTTATCTCCTCTCTCTATTTCTTCGTCCTGTATGTTTTTGTATGCTTAAGTCTCACGCTGAAACATCACAACTTTGTAGTCGTTAAGTAATAAAGCTGTTCCTACTTTTTTCCTAGTTTATACATTTTGGTATCACAGCTTTACTGCAGTGCTTCATGTATAGTTGTATACTTATACAGTAATTATTGTATGTTAAAGCTAAAGAAGAGTGGCTAAATAAGAAATGTAGTTTCCTGAAGCATTTTAACTTGAAGAACCAACAAATGCAAGAAGAAAATCCTTCATTTGAAGCTGGGGAAGAGGGGGAGAGAACTGTGCCTGAGAGTTGAGACAGTCAGGACAATGTCAAACAGTATCACACTAATACTGAACATTTAACTAGAACTAGATGGGGGGGGGGGGGGGTTCTGCTGTATCTGTATTCATCAAGGTATACACAGATCCTAACACAATCATTACTATTCATGGTATACACAGATCCTAACACAATCATTACTATTCATGGTATACACATATCCTAACACAATCATTACTATTCATGGTATACACATATCCTAACACAATCATTACTATTCATGGTATACACATATCCTAACACAATCATTACTATTCATGGTATACACATATCCTAACACAATCATTACTATTCATGGTATACACAGATCCTAACACAATCATTACTATTCATGGTATACACAGATCCTCACAAATCATTACTATTCATGGTATACACAGATCCTCACACAATCATTACTATTCATGGTATACACAGATCCTAACACAATCATTACTATTCATGGTATACACAGATCCTCACACAATCATTACTATTCATGGTATACACAGATCCTAACACAATCATTACTATTCATGGTATACACAGATCCTCACACAATCATTACTATTCAAGGTATACACAGATCCTCACACAATCATTACTATTCATGGTATACACAGATCCTCACACAATCATTACTATTCATGGTATACACAGATCCTCACACAATCATTACTATTCATGGTATACAGATCCTAACACAATCATTACTATTCAAGGTATACACAGATCCTCACACAATCATTACTATTCAAGGTATACACAGATCCTCACACAATCATTACTATCCTGACCTAGAGGGCCCACACACCTTACAAGGGCATTAGTTTTCGTGGCCTGAACACTCATCTGGAAGAAAGCTGAGGCTACTTCCACTGATGATCTGGGGAGCTGTGCAGCTGCTTCATTCTCTACAATGAAGATTTCTGCTTACACGGTGCTGAGACACAACTGACAGAATGAGTAAGACTTGGTCCAGTCACTTCAACACTGCTTCCCCTTGCAGTTGTTATGTATACATGCTATGTTATATGAGGGCCACACTTTCTAGATGACTGCAAATGTCATATGTAGGGCCATTTTCTTTATGACAACAGAAGTCATATGTAGAACCATGCTTTTTATATAACAACAAGTTATATGTAATGGCATGATTCCTACATGACAACAACTGTCAAATATGGGGCCATGCTTTCATATAACAGAGGTCATATGTAGGGCCACACATTCTATATGACAACAAATGTCAAATGTTGGGCCATGCTTTCTATATAACAACAGGGGTCATATGTAGGGCCACACATTCTATATGACAACAAATGTCAAATGTTGGGCCATGCTTTCTATATAACAACAGGGGTCATATGTAGGGCCACACATTCTATATGACAACAAATGCCAAATGTAGGGTCATACTTTCTATATAACAACAGGGGTCATATGTAGGGCCACACATTCTATATGACAACAAATGTCAAATGTTGGGCCATGCTTTCTATATAACAACAGGGGTCATATGTAGGGCCACACATTCTATATGACAACAAATGTCAAATGTTGGGCCATGCTTTCTATATAACAACAGGGGTCATATGTAGGGCCACACATTCTATATGACAACAAATGCCAAATGTAGGGTCATACCTTCTATATGACAACAAGTGATATGAAGAGCCACACTTTTCATATGAGCAAAAGTTATATGTATGTCCACAGGTAAACTCTCAAACAGGATTATGTACATGACAACAACAAAGAAACCTTCAAATGTGAGGTCATCATGTGTAGGACCTATGCCACCAGAAGTGATGACATGAGAAAACTTCTGTGAGAACTCTGCCACCTCCTCGGCTATTAGATCTACATCGTCACCAATCACCGAGATCTGAAACAGATTTTCTCAGTGTGCAGCAGCGAGAAAAAAAATCTCAAAAAGGAACAAAAACATACAAACTTCACTGGCAAACAAAAATGTTGTACTGGGAACAAAACTGTTGTACGAGGAAACTAAATACTACATTGAGGAACAAAAATGTTGTACTAGGAAACTAAATATTACACTGAGGAACAAAAATGATGTACTAGGAAACTAAATATTACACTAAGGAACAAAAATGTTGTAAACTAAATATTACACTGAGGAACAAAAATGATGTACTAGGAAACTAAATATTACACTGAGGAACAAAAATGTTGTACTGGGTACCAAAGAAAAAACCGAATTTAGGAACACCAAAATACACAGAACAGCACTGAAGATCAGATTTTAATCAATTATACCTAACAATTCTCTGTTTATAGGATTTATTCTTCTCACTTCCTCCCTCACAGGTTTTCCACTTCTCATTTTTGTTTATAAATTTGCCTCTTTTCATTTTGTTTATATATTTGCTTTTTCTCACTGTGTTTATAAATTTGCCACTTATCTTTTTGTTTATAAATCTGCCTCTTCGAATTTTCACTGCTTATAAATCTGCCTCTTCTCATTTTCTCTTTTTATAAATTTGCCCCATCTCATTTTCTCTGTTTGTAAATTTACCTCTTCTCATTTTCTCCGTTTGTAGATTTGCCTCCTCATTTTCTCTGTTTATAAATTTGCCTCTTTTCATTTCTTTGTTTATAAATTCGCCTCTTCTTATTTTCTCTATTTATAAATGTGCCTCTTCTCATTTTCTCTGTTTATAAATTTGACTCCTCTCATGTTCTTTATAAATTTGCTTCTTCTCATTTTGTTTATAAATTTATTCCTTTTCTCATTATGTCTATAAATTTGCTTCTTCTCATTTTGTTTATAAATTTGGTTCTTCTCATTTTGTTTATAAATTTGTTTCTTCTCATTATATCTATAAATTTGCTTCTTCTCATTTTATTTATAAATTTTCCTCTTCTCATTTTCTTTATAAATTTTCCTCTTCTCATTTTGTTTCTAAATTTGTTTCTTCTTATTTTGTTTATAAATTTGTGTCTTCTCATTTTCTTGATAAATTTTCATCCTCTACATATGTTTATACATTTTTCTCCTGTCATTTTGTTTATAAATTTACATCACTTTGTTTATAAATTTGTATTTTCTCATTTTCTTTATAAATTTGCCTCATTTTGTTTATAAATTTTCTTCTTCCCATTCTGTTTATAAATGTTTCTTCTCATTTTCTTTATAAATTTGTTTCTTCTCATTTTCTTTATAAATTTGCTTCTCTTTTATTTTTAAATAAATATGCTTCTTCTCATTTTGTTCATAAATTTGCTTCTTCTCATTTTGTTTATAAATTTGTTTCTTCTCATCTTGTTTATAAATTTGCATCATTTTGTTTATAGATATGCTTCTTCTCATTTTGTTTATAAATTTGTTTGTTCTCATTTTGTTTATAGATTTGCCTCATTTTTAAAAATAAATTTGCTTCTTCTCATTTTATTTATAAATTTGCTTCTTCTCTTTTTGTTCATAAATTGATTTCTTCTCATTTTGTTTATAAATTTGTTTCTTTTCATTTTATTTATAAATTTGCCTCTTCTAATTTTATTTATAAATTTGCCTCATCTCATTTTTCTTATAAATTTGCCTCATCTCATTTTTCTTATAAATTTGCATCTTCTCGTTTTTCTTATAAATTTGCCTCTTCTCATTTTTCTTATAAATTTGCCTCATCTCTTTTTTCTTATAAATTTGCCTATTCTCATGTTGTTTATAAATTTGTCCCTTTTCACTTTGTTTATAAATTTGCCACTTCTCACTTTGTTTATAAATTTGCCTCTTCTCTTTTTCTTTATAAATTTGCCTCTCCTCATTTTGTGTATAAATTTGCCTCAACTCATTTTTCTTATAAATTTGCCTCTTCTCATTTTGTTTATAAATTTGCCTCTTTTCATTTTATTTATAAATTTGGTTTTCTCATTTTCTGTTTATAAATTTGCCTCTTCTCATTTTCTCTATTTATAAATTTGACTTTTCTCATTTTCTAAAGCTGGACTCTTGTGAAATTGAAACTCTGAAAGCCATAAAATATGATCAATCATGATTACAATGACACCCCTGGTTTAGCTGTCTTATCTTCCAATACAAAAGAAGAATTTCATTTCCAAACTGTCATAAAATGGAGGTAGCAAGTGAAGGCAGGTGGGTTAGTGTCTTCTCATGCCAAGGCTGAGATATCAAGACCTTCAGTCAAGTCTGCAGTAAAAAATGAGCACCTGACACTCAGTGTTCAGAAAAACTGCTTGTGAATAACACAAAAACATTTGTTTTTCACCACATGGCTACCAGATAACCGTGTATACTTGGTTGTCATGAAAGGAAAACATGTCCCCATAAAAAAAGTCAGAAAATTAACAGACATGAAAGTCTGCAGGGAGCAATCTGTGAAAAAAAGCAAACAAGTTAGTGAAAGAAAAACAAAGAAGACTCTTTTGGGATATGATAAGAGCTATATAAAGTGACCAACCTTCTGAACTTTAACCCCCAGAGAAAAGAGTTTCTTGCAGATGAAGTTTGAGTTCGTATCCAGAGTCTGCCCCTTGAGAATCTCATCACCAATAACTGGCAGCAGCAGAAAACCACAGCAGTTACAGCATGTTTAAGTCACGGAAACCAAATATCCATGAGCAAATGCCATAAAACAAAGTTTTATTGATAACAAAAGTATTCAAATCTAAGTCTGTGCTCAATATATGGTAATGAACATATCCTCAGAACATAGTGATAAACGTATGCTTGCAACATGGTAACGAATGAAAAAAACTTTTCAAGGAGTGAAAAATTCAGGTCTATCTAGCATCTCTTTATCTCTCAATCTTCACATTCACAGAAAACACACCTCAGTTCAGTACCAGTTTACTAAACATAATAGCATGTACCAGTTTACCAAACATAACAGCATGTACCAGTTTACTAAATCTAACAGAATGTACCAGTTTACTAAACCTAACAGAATGTACCAGTTTACTAAATCTAATAGAATGTACCAGTTTACTAAACCTAACAGAATGTACCAGTTTACTAAACATAATAGCATGTACCAGTTTACCAAACATAACAGCATGTACCAGTTTACTAAATCTAATAGAATGTACCAGTTTACTAAACATAATAGAATTACCAGTTTACTAAACATAATAGGATGAATTTAAAAATTCAAATAACAAAACTTTTATTTTTCATTCTCATCTGCGTGTTAAATTACAAAACTTTTTCTTTCCCTTCTTACCTGTGTGTTAAATTACAAAAATGTATATAAACTCTTTTACACATACACTCGACAATGTAAATTAAGCAAGTAAAGGTAAAATTCTTGTTTCCATGCCATTAAGGCATATTAGAGAATACGGTGTTAGGCCCGTATTTTCCATGGCCTTCGGCACATAAAAGTGTGACGTGGTCAGTATCGCGCCTGGCTGCTTTACCTTCTCAGATTTCTCTGGTACCCATTTTCCAAGGCTGGGTGAACCCCGGTACTGTATTGGTCCGAAAAAAAAAATCTTGCTCAGCTGGGGATTCAAACCCTCAACCATTCAGTTGCTAGACGAGTGCAAATACATTCAACAAACTTATATTGCCACACATTCTTTTCACTGTAGTGCATTAGTAACATTCTGAGTCAATAACAGCTTAAACTGACTACTTTATACTTCACTTAAATTTACAGCTGCGAAGAAAGCATTTATCTTCTAGAGCTGCAAGGAAAGCATTTATCTTCTAGAGCTGCAAGGAAAGCATTTATCTTCTAGAGCTGTGAGGAAAGCATTTATCTTAGAGGGGATGTAGTTCATAATAAGCTGATGTTGGTGCATTTTGAAGTTATAAGAAGAAATATCAGTTATTAATTAAATTACATGGGAGGGTATTTCAAAGGTGTGCTGCAGAGTAAGCATGGCTTTTCTTTGTACAGGTCAAGGCTTGATTTTGTCAGAAAATATTTTATATAACTCTGACTATGTTTTAGGTTAAATTTAAACAGTACCCAGCAATAAAGTGGTGCATTATGTAACAGAACATATTATTCACATGATAATGGACATATACTTACAACATGACAGTGAATATATACATGCAAATGATAACCTATTTCAACAATTAGTTTCATCCTTCTTCTTTTTCTTCTTCTTTGATTTTATCTCTGACGTTGACTTGTACACTTCTGAAGCAATCGATGGTCATCTGGAGTTTGTGTACATACAGCTTTTCTTGGACAGATAAACAGTGGTCACATCTGTTTTCTCTGTGTACATAAAGCTTTTCTTGGACAGATAAACAGTGGTCACATCTGTTTTCTCTGTGTACATAAAGCTTTTCTTGGACAGATAAACAGTGGTCACATCTGTTTTCTCTGTGTACATAAAGCTTTTCTTGGACAGATAAACAGTGGTCACATCTGTTTTCTCTGTGTACATAAAGCTTTTCTTGGACTGATATATACGATGGCCACATCTGTTTCCTCTGTGTACATACAGCTTCTCTTAGACTGATATATACGGTGGCCACATCTGGTTTTTTTCCGTTCCTTGTATGTTGGACCGTCTTCTTGCCGGTCCCACATGTCGCCTTCGTCCAAACTCCAGCGCTAAGATCCGACTATGAGAAAAAAAAACCCTGCTTTTTGCTTTGTTTGTAACTTATAGTAAACGTTCTGTTACCGAACTCACCTATAATGCCAGCCGTGCTCCGTCCACTGATGGTCCGATTGAAAGCTTTTCTCTGTGACAAGAGCGAAGACGTGTTTTGATTCAGACCTTCACTGTTGCCCGTCTTGTCACTCGTCTCTTCCATTTTGTGGTCGCTAGAAAAACAGTGGCTCACAATCGTTTCGATTCTACGCAGATGTCGTGAGCTACCAGTTATAATTTTCATGACATGTATCGATCCTCATACTGATGAAATAGTACAAAATGTAGAATCAGAATAACTCAGTCCCAGGCTACAACTTTTGTGAGAAAAAAATAGTTTACGCGTCCGTAACTCTTTTGCTCTCATCAGCCGGGGAGGTCAAGGATTATGAACTTCAACCCTAAAGGTTTTTCTAATAACCGAAAGAAAACAAATTATATCAGAGATAGTAGAAGCTTCCTGTTTGATGTTAAGAAATTGATGCTGATGATATACGCGGTGATTATATTTTTCCTTTTCGTCTTCTTTAGAATTTATCATGCTATATCATGTACTCATTCAAAAAATTCTGTCGTTTGCAGTATTTGATCAAATGAACTAACTCATTCATTCATTTGCATGTCCCTTGCGGAACTTTGCCTCCTAACAGAACTCCTGTAGGCCTCTAGGTTGTGAGAAAGATGGCCTGCTGCTGATGCATTCATTTGCAGATCATCAACGATGTCTTGCAGCCATCTTCACCTTGGTCTTCCTCTCTTTCTTTTTCCCATTACGTACCCTTCTAAGACGGTCTTCTCTAGATTATCATGACGTATAATGTGTCCAAACGTTTAAGTTTTCTCTGTTTAGTTTATGTACTTGGATGTGTCTCATGCTCATAGAGTTTGATTGTTACTTGGATGTGGTAAAATGGTCAATACATAAATGCCAAGCACAAAGGGGAATAAGTATGAGCTAGAGCATCTAGACTTGGGCATCACACGAAAAATGGCTATGACCTGCTCAGCAGACAAACACAAATTGTGATCTGTTAACAGTAGACAAAGTTGCAACAGACTGCAATGTCACGTGTTAGCAGATAAGTATGGACACTACTGACTGCACTCATAAGTCAGGATGCTAGATATTGACACTAATGATGGGACGCATGCACAACAAATATAAAGATAACATCAGTAGTAAGAGTTCTCATGATTCGAAAAGCAACAAACAAAACTATATGTGTCACTATCTTGTGATGTTATTATCACATGCAATAAACAAAATCTGATCAAGACACTATCCTACTTTCACTCCCTGCTGCTGACAATAGTCTGTCCGTGGCATGATAGCGGAACGTGTGAAGAAGACAGGACAACCTTTGTATCAAAGGCCACGTCCTGCCAGATCTTAATGGAGGAAGAGAGTCTCATCAAGAGAGCAGTTGTGACATGTATAAGAACACTGCATGAATGGCTCATATAGCTGTCAGTGCATGACTGGCTTACATGGCTGTCAGTGGATTGATTGGCTTACATAGTTGTCAGTGGATTGACTGGCTTACATAGCTGTCAGTGGATTGACTGGCTTACATAGTTGTCAGTGGATTGACTGGCTTACATAGCTGTCAGTGGATTGACTGGCTTACATAGCTGTCAGTGGATTGACTGGCTTACATAGCTGTCAGTGGATTGACTGGCTTACATAGCTGTCAGTGGATTGGCTGGCTTACATAGTTGTCAGTGGATTGACTGACTTACATAGTTGTCAGTGGATTGACTGGCTTACATAGTTGTCAGTGGATTGACTGGCTTACATAGCCGTCAATGGATTGACTGGCCTACATAGCAGTCAGTGGATTGACTGGCTTACATAGCCATCAGTGATTGACTGGCTTACATAGCTGTCAGTGGATTGACTGGCTTACATAGCTGTCATGAACGACGTTAATGGATTCTCCTCTGGAACAGCCTTGTCCGATAGGGCAGCTCACGAGCTACAGGTGAGGCCAGATCGTCATCAAGCTACTGGTGACAAAACTAACAAGTTCAAAATAGCAACATGGAATGTTAGAACTTTATTCCAGGCTGGAAAATTAGAAAATGTAAAGAGGGAAATGGAAAGGATGAAGATCAACATATTAGGAATGAGTGAAGTTAGATGGACAGGTGCAGGGAAGATAAACTCTGATAAATATACAATAATATATTCAGGAAGTGAGAAACATGAACGAGGAGTAGGAATAATATTGGACAAACAAACAGCAAGGACAACTGTAGGATATTTGAACATCTCGGACTGAGTCCTGCTAGCCCAACTGAAAGGACGACCAATAAACATAAATATTATACAAGTGTATGCTCCAACATCTAAAAGTTCTGAAGAAGATATACAGCTATTTTATAATGACATAGAGACATCCCTTAAAAAGTCACATGAAGTTATCATAGTCATGGGAGATTTTAATGCCAAAGTTGGTAAAGGAAGAACTTTAGACATCGTTGGTGACTATGGACTGGGGGAGAGGAACGACAGAGGTAGTAAATTAATTGAATGGGCAAGAATACACAGCATGGTTGTAGGAAACACCTGGTTTAAACATCATCCCCCGAAGACTGGCAACGTGGTGCAGCCCAGACAAAAAGACTTTTAACCAGATAGACTACATATTTGATTTTGCGGATGACATTTGTCTATTATCAAGCAGTCACAAAGATATGCAAGATAAAATAAACAAGCTAACTCAGAATGCAAACAACATAGGACTAAAGATCAACGTAGGAAAGACAAAGTTAATGAAGCTCTTCTTCTTCTTCTTCGTTCACTTCTACCACCAAAAACCGCACTGTGAACCTACTGAATTCACGCCTGTGGTCCTCGTTAGGACCCGTGGTCCCCTGTGTGGTCCAAAATAGACCACACGAGATCCACGAGAGGACCACAAGGGGTTCAGAGTATCACAGTGCTTTAGCCTGTATTCTTGGTGGGTCTCGGAAGCGGGATTGCGTGACACCGTGGTTTTCATTGCACCAGTTTAGTCTAGGGTTGGACTTTCTCACCGGAAGACCTCGACGTGTTTAGGATATCAGTGCATCCCCGCTGGGTGAGAGGCGGTAGCCCACCCAGGCCAGAGTTGGACTTTCTCACCGGAAAACCTCGACGTGTTTTGAGATACCCGTGTATCACCGCCGGGTGAGAGGTGGTTGCCCATCCAGTCCAGGGTTGGACTTTCTCACCGGAAAACCTCAGCGTGATTAGGATACGCAAACATCCCCGCCGGGTGAGAGGTGGTTGCCTATCTAGACTTCCCTGGTCCAGTGTCTCCGACTTCAGCATTTTGCGGTAGTGGCCGCTACCCTTCCTAGTTGTGACCAGGATGGAGCTTTTGTCCAGGAGGACGAATCCTCGCCACTAGTGACTTCTACCCCTGGGTTGAGCCGGTTTAGGCATTATCCCAGTATGGGCGTGTTTGGGACGGGACCGACCTCTAGGGCAGAGGTACTGTGACATGCATAGCCTTCAAGATTCACCCCTGGTATGAGCCGGTTTAGGCAAAATTCACCAGTATGGGTGTTTATCAGGCGTTACCGACCTCTAGAGCGGAGGTGGCATGACATGTCTAGCCATCAAGTTCCACCCCTGGTGTGTGCCGGTTTAGGCATATTTCACCAGTGTAGGTGTATTTCGGACGTGGGCGGCCTCTAGAGCAGAGGTGCCGTGGTATAGCTCTCGTAGCGATACTACTGGACATACCGGTTAAACTTCACTTTCTACCACCTTTTCCCATCGGCGCCGCACAGCAACCTTTATTTCTTTTCCGCATTTACTTCCTTAACCGGGAGGAGCTTCACTCCACTCGCGGCATTTGAAGAGTCTCGCCAGCAATGTCTTAACCTCTGGGACAAGCCGGTTCATGCATTTCACCCGATATGACTGCACTCAGGACGTGGCTGACCTCCAGACCAGAGGTGCCGTGATTTGACTGTTTGCTTCGCTTTATCCTTTCTACCACCTTTTCCGCAGTGACGCTGCGTGGCAACCTCATTTGCAAATTTCTTCATTGGCCGGGAGGAGCACCGCTCCACGCACGGCAGCTGAAGATCTCGCCAACAGCGGCAGATGAGCTACCAAACGTGCCACTCATCTACCCTAAGTATCTGGTTTTCAGGCGCCAGATATTCGCCCTCTCCCCTTCTCCTGTCAGTTTAAACATTTCTGCCACGGGAAGGCCAGGAGCTGGACTTGACTGCCAGAGGCTGTTTGTGGCGCGTTTGCTGTCCTTAGAACCATTAATGAAGCAACATGTGAACAACAGAAATGTATTCAGAGTAAGTTAGTGGAGGAGGTCAACGAATTTGTATACCTTGGCAGCAGAGTAGTAGAAAATGGAGACAGCACAGAGGACATCAACAGTAGACTTACTAGCGCAAACCAGGCTTTTGCAGTGCTGCAGACTATATGGAAATCTAAAAAAAAACTAAGCATAAATATGAAAATCAGGATATTTAAGAGTAATGTTCTAAGTGTACTACTCTATGGAAGTGAATGCTGGAAAATCACCAAAGCCATAGAAAACAAGTTGAATTCTTTCCAGACTAAATGTTTACGAAGAATTAGAAAAATATTCTGGCCAAACACCATAAGAAATAATATCTTATTGGCAGAAATGCAGA
Source organism: Achatina immaculata (assembly GCA_009760885.1). Lineage (NCBI taxonomy): Eukaryota > Metazoa > Mollusca > Gastropoda > Stylommatophora > Achatinidae > Lissachatina > Lissachatina immaculata. Next base: position 65,553,152 of record CM019713.1, on the reverse strand, counting down.
TGAAGCCACTGACAACAATTATTGAGGAAAGACGCTGGCGATGGTTGGGACATGTGCTCCGAATGACTGACAACTCACTACCAAAAATAGCACTAAGATGGACACCACAGGGGAACAGAACTAAGGGTAGACCAAAAGAGACATGGAGAAGAACAACAGAAAGGATGTTGAGCAATAGAGGGCTCACCTGGGCAAGAGCAGAAAAAAAGGCGAAGGACAGGCATTTGTGGAAAACCCTTGCGGAAGCCCCATGTGCCCTGGGCACTTAAGGTTCAGAGAGAGAAAGACTACATATTAATCAACAAATGATTCCGCAATGCATTACTGACAACAAAAACCATACCAGAAGCCGACTGCGATAGTGACCATGACCCACTTTGTGGAAAAATTAGAATAAAGCTAAAGAAAGCATGCAGAAGAAACATCCAACTGAATACAGAACTCCTTAAAAGTGACCAAGAACTGCGAGAACAATACAAAGTTATTATAACAAATAGATACAATGCAATAGCAAAGATAAATAGTATAGATGAACAACGGGCAATGTTAAAAGATTCTATACACCAAAATGCTAAGGAGATAATACCACAGAAGAAAGAAGCCCCTAAAAATAAATAGATGACAGACATCTTAGGACTGATGGACAAGAGGAGCAGGAGTAAAAGTAACCAAGAAAAATATAGCAAGATAAATAAAGAAATAAGACGCAAATGCAGAGAAGCGAAGGAAGTTTGGTTAAATGAACAATGCAGATAGAGGACGCTCATAATAAAGACAGCAAAAACATGCACAAACGAATTAGTGAACTCACAGGCAGGAAAACAAAATATACCACAGGATGCCTGAAATCGAAAGAAGGTAAAATGTTAATGGGAAAAGAAGACATTGTGGACAGGTGGACAGAGTACATCGGTGAGATATATATAGGAGAAAGACCAGAATTAACACCAGATACTGAAAACTATGATGGACCGCCAGTACTTGAAGATGAAATCATAGATGCCATCAAACACATGAAGAAAGGAAAAGCGACTGGGCCTGATAATATAACAATAGAAGAAATAGAGGCGATAGAGGAGATAGGAATAAAAATAACCAAGTTACTGAATGACATTTACAACAGTGGTTATATGCCCAGTGACTTGCTTAAATCCACATTTATAGCACTACCAAAGAAAAAAAAACCAGGTGCAAAGGAATGTGATGACACCGGACCATCAGCCTCTCTTGTCACATAACGAAGCTACTTCTGAGAATCATTATGAGAAGAACAAGGAAAAAGATAAAAATGGAAATAGCAGATGAACAGTTTGGATTTGTTGAAGGAAAGGGAACACACAATGCCATTTATGCTTTACGAACACTAATAGAAAGAGCTTTAGAAGTACAGAAAGATCTCTACTTATGCTTCATTGACTACACCAAGGCATTCGACAAGATGAAACATAGTGAAATTATTAAAATGCTTGAAGACATCAGTATAGATGGCAAAGACCTGAGGATTGTAAAACATCTATACTAGCAGCAAGAAGCAGCAATTCGAGTTGAAAATAGAACTGGAAAATATCAACCTATAAAACAAGGGGTGCGACAAGAATGTGTACTATCTCCAGACCTTTTTTCTCAGTACAGCGAAAATATTCTAAGAACGATCATCACAGAACCAGGTATAAAAATTGGAGGATACAAGATTAACAACCTTCGGTATGCTGACGACACAGTACTGATAGCTGAGAACCAACAAGACCTGCAAAATCTCTTGGATAAAGTCACCAAAGAAAGTGAACAGAAAGGCCTTACTTGGAACATCAAAAGACAGAGACTATGGTTATATTTAAGAAACAGAATCCACTAACATGCAGTATAAAATTAAATGGAACTATTCTAAAGCAGGTGCAGAAATTCAAATACCTTGGAGCAGTAACAACTTCAGATGGGAAGTGCAGAACAGAAATTAGGAACAGAATAGGCCAAGCAAAGACTGCATTTCAGAGAATGAGAAACATATTATCCAACACATCCTTATCAATGAATGTTAGAAAACGAGTCCTAAAATGCTAAATTGAACCTATCTTGTTATATGGAAGTGAATCATGGACAATAGGCAGGTCTGCACAAAAATCATCGGAAGCAGCAGAAATGTGGTTTATTAGAAGAATGTTGTGAATCCCCTGGACAACAAAAATAACTAATGAAGAATGTATGAGAAGAGCTGGAGAGACAAAAAACCTTGTCAAAAAGATAAGAGAGAGACAATGTACTTTCATAGGACATGCAATGAGAAGAGAGGGCATTGAAAATATTATAACAACAGGAAAAATAGAATGAAGAAGATCAAGAGGAAGACCAATAGAAATGATACTGGACAGTCTGACGGGATGGTGTGAGAGGAGATCACCAACTGAGCTGATAGCCTGCATGAAGGATCGTGTACTCTGGAGAAACATAATAGCCAAAGCCAGTCGGCACGGCACATGATGATGATGATGATGATGACGAGAAGAAGGCGATGTGTGATAAGATGTGGTAGGAAATGAAGATAAGGTAGGATTAGATGAGGAAAGATAATATGTGGTAGGAAAAGATGATGAAAGCTAACAAGATGAGATGAAAGATGTGGTAGAAGAAGATGGGGAAAAGAGACAAGACGAGATGAGAAATTGTGAGGTAAAGTAAGATAACAAATTTGTCTACGATTTTTTCGAGGTTTAATCCTACAATATTTGTTATCTTACTTTACCGTACCAAAACCTCGTAGTTTCCTATTTATAAAAAAATTGTTCCTGAGAAATTGTGAGATGCTAAAGATTTGGGGGGGGGGGGGGCGGGAAGTGGGAAAAAGAAGAAAGAGAAGAAGGAAAATGAAAAGACACAAAACGATCCCATATTTACACTGACAGGTCAACTGGAACGACGGCCCGTGAATGTTGAGGTAGGACATATTACGACGGCCCGTGAATGTTGAGGTGGGACATATTCAACAATTAAATAATGCATAAAGCAATGACTGCAAATATGAGCTGTTTATACATAATGACGATGGCAGTAATGAATGTATAATAAATCCTTTCCGAGTGCATTTTCAAAGGATTTTCTTTCGTGTGGTAATATCATATAGAAAACTGTTACGATTCATGTTTTTTTATGGATCCAACGAACTTGATGCATAGTTGATGCTAAGTAGCAAAACATAACGAATTGCTGCAAGTGGACACGGGGAAGGGGTGGAAAGAGAGGCGGGTAAACCATAAAGCAAGAACAGCATGGAGCACTTTTGAGAGTACTTTCCACGGTTCACAGACGAGTCTTTCGGTTTTCAGAATGTATTCGATTTAATAAAGACGCACGCTGGTCTGGCGCGCGCGCACGCACACACACACACACATACACATACACACACACACACATTCTGGATTTAAGAGTGCAGATACTTCTTAGCCGGTAATGTTGGAAATGTCAAGTTCAGCCATTTAGTTTTGAAAGAGTATACATGTTTTTTAATACTGTTTATTAATTGTTGACTATATATATATATATATATATATATATATATATATATATATATATATATATATATATACGCTAGCTGATTACCTGGCGTTGCCTGGTGATTTATTTATCCCAGTCTTCTATTAGACAAGAAAAGGAGTGAATTCTATCTATAATGTAATATTGAAGTAAGTTTATTTACCGGTATTTAAAACTATAACTACAGTATACAAGTTATAGAGTCAAGTTTTTTAGAAATTCAATATAACATTAATTTAATTCAAAACTTGATTAAAAACAACAGTTTTAGTTTCACCTCCAAGAGCAAGCGTAAATAAATTCTTGGGTGAACCCACACTTGAGCAAGCAACATAAGGTTTTCCATGGGATAACTATGGCGATCTCTCTCTCTCTCTCTCTTTCTCTTTCTCTCTCTCTTTTCTCTCTCTCTGTCTCTATTTCTCTCTCCCTCTCTCTATCTCTCCATCTGTCTACCTCTCTCCCCTCTCTCTTTTCCTCTCTCTCACTCACTCTCTCTCCCTCTCCCTAATTTGAAAAACTAATTTGAAAAAAAAAGAAATCGGCACACTGTCACTGAGCAATAAAATCTACTATAGAATACAATTAAAAGCTAATATAAACATAAAGGAAAAAAAACAAAGTTATTTAGACCACCAAAATTATTTGGACTTGATATGATAGGCTAGAAATGCTATTCTTAGACCAGCACCGCTCTGTTTCACGATTATCTTCCTTATACCATTCTTTTGTTCTCCTTCAATTTAGTGGAACGTATGCCACCCCCTTCGTATTTCGATCCCTAGGGGAGATAGGGGAGCTTTACCCCCACATTATATATTTCCAGATGGTAAGTCATATGTGTACCAAGTTTGGTTAAAATTGCTCCAGGTGTTCCAGCGTGGTGTTGAAATATACACACACACACATGCAAGGGCTGATTGATAAGTTTGCGGCCTAAGGTACAACAGATTATTTGTGGACAACTTTTGTGGGTTATTTCTCAACATAGTCCCCTTGCAAGGTTATGCACTTAGTCCAGCGATCCTGGAGCATAGGGATCCCTTCTTTGTAAAAGTCAGCATCTTGTGCCAGTAGAAAGTGGTCTACAGTATGAATGACGTCATTATCTAAAGCAAATTTGTGCCACTGAGCTCCTTTTTTAGTTTAGTAAACAGGTAATAGTCCGAAGGGGCCAAATCTGGGGAATAAGGAGGATATTCAAGAAGCGGGAAGCTGCATTCATGAATGGCAGCCATTGCCACCGCTGACTTGTGAACTGGAGCATTGTCTTGCTAAAGATTACTTCTCTCGTCAATTTCCCTCGACGCTTTTCCTTCAGTTTGACCCGCAGTTGCTTCACAAGATTAGTGTAATAGGCCCCGGTGACCGCTCTGCTCTTTTGAAGATAGTCTACTAATAGCACACCTTCTGAATCCCAAAAGATGGAACCCATCACTTTGCTTGCAGACAGAACCACCCTTGCTTTCTTTATAGGTGGGGATCCATGATGTTTCCACTGCTTCGACTGTTCTTTGGTTTCTAGTTGAAAATGATGGAACCCAAGTCTCATCCATAGTCACAAATTGCTGAAGAAATCTTTCAGGATCTGCAGAAAAATGGCCAAGATTGTCTCTTGACATGTTGAGACGCTGTCCTGTGTGATCAGCTCCAAAAAGTTTCGGGACCCAACGAGCAGAGACATTTGTCATTTGAAGATCATTGTGAATAATGGGATGAACACGTTCCTGGGAGATGGCCAACTCAGTAGTAATGTACCGCTCAGTTAGTCGTCGATCCTCCATTATCATGTCATGGATTCTGCCTGTGGTTTCATCGGTGGTTACCGTTCTTGGTCTTCCTGGACGGGGATCATCTTCCAGACTCTCCCTTCCATGTTTGAATTGAGCTGCCCATTTCTTCACTGTGCTGTAAGAAGGGGCACTCTCCCATAGAGTTTCTACCATATCCTCATGGATCTCCTTCGAAGATAAGCCCTTGATGCTGAGGTAGCACGATGAGAAATTTTATCCATTTTCTCAGTTTCTGCCACCCCTTACCACTTCATTAGCCTGTAAAAAAAAAGTGATTGCAGTTAATTTTTTGAAACTTTATCCTTAATCTTTCATTAATCAGATCTACAAAAGCACTTAATATCAATTGTGTGTTTCAAGTATTTGTACCTTTGGCCGCGAATTTATCAATCACCCCTCGCACATCCACACATAAGTTAAATGTTTCATCACAGTATAGCTGCTGTGGGTGCATGCATCTGTGACACGGAGTGCAAAATGACAGCAGCTGTCCTCCAATCTCCCTCGTCGTTGATACAAAAGAGAATATTCTAATGAACACTGCGTTCAGACGCTATTCAAGTCCGATCACTGGTAATAAAAGGTTATTTTAAAATACGGCACACACACACACACGCAAAGAAACTGAATTAATATTTCAGTATAATAACAGGACATTTATTATTTTATTTTAAATGTTATGCTCCGGTTCTGTCCGCGGTGAAAAAAAAATCATATTTTTCTTACGCTGTCTGCACAAAAATAGACAATTTCAATGTAAAAGATGTAGAGAGGGGGAAGTGGCAGATAGATACAATTTGTTGTATACATGCTCATCTTCTTCCCCCTGAACAGTTACTTTTTTTCCCAGATTATAAACTAACAAAACTGTGTGTAATCTGAAATAGGAAAAAATATGTTGTTTTTTAAACTACTCTCTTGTGGTAAGAGATTCTAAAAGCCCGTGTCCAGACCTGTCACATCAGTGATGTAAGAATCGTCCAGTATTACCAGGCAGAAGTAAATGTAATTGTCTAGTGTCACATACAGGAGGGAAATCATAATTGTTGAGTGTAACGTACAGGAGGGAAATCATAATTGTTGAGTGTAACGTACAGGAGGGAAATCATAATTGTTGAGTGTAACGTACAGGAGGGAAATCATAATTGTCTAGTTTCACGGGACAAAATGAATTCACAACTGCCAAGTGCCGTGCAGCAGAAAGACATAATGTCACGCGACAGAGGAATTTCCCAGGCGCTTAGCGTGTCGCGGCAGAAGGAAAACAGATGTTACAGTAATAAAATAATGGAGACAAATCTAAACCGTCACAGCAGATAATGCTAATATGGGAAACACACTCATGTACGTAGGCACATACACGCACACATACACACATAGAAGAATTATAATTTTTAGCCCAGAATCTTGCAATTTTAAGTTGTTCTCTGCGAATCAGTTGTGTTTACTCTGCTTATTTATTTTTCTTGAAATTAGATGCAGATAATTTCAGCTGATAGCAGAGCCTGCTAGCTAAATACACCAGTTTAAGAAGTCACCTGTATCTCATCTTCGTACCTTTCTCACAAGATCTTAACTGCTGAAAAAAGATTTCAGGAGGTTCTGTGTCGCAACTACAATTTGGTAAAACCATACAAACAAGGAATGCACTCTTGAGCACTCGAAATTTCTAGGTTTGTAACTGAGGGCTTGTAACATGTTTTTTTTTAAATAGATGCAAAATAATCTATCTTTCACATATACACAAAATGATCTATGCTTCATATATACACAAAATAATCTTTGCTTCACATATACACAAAATAATCTTTGCTTCACATATACACAAAATAATCTATGCTTCACATTCATTCATTCATTCATTCCTTTGCATGTCCCTTGCGGAACTTTGCCTCCCAAACAGCACTCCTGTAGGCCTCTCGGTTGTGAGCAAGATGGCCTGCTGCTGCTGCACTAGTACCGACCTCTGCCTCACACTCTTCCCCAGTGTTAAAATTAGATCTATCTGGCCTGGGGGACTCACCACCAGATCTTTTTCCTATTTGACTTTCCATGATTGCTGCTTGGGTTTCTTGGTATGCTTCACATATACACAGAATAATCTATGCTTCACATGTACATAAAATAATCTTTGCTTCACATACACACAAAATAATCTATGCTTCACATATACACAAAATAATCTTTGCTTCACATATACATAAAATAATCTTTACTTCACATATACACAAAATGCAAAGTTTTACAACACCCACGGCTTTGTTTTGTCTTTAACATTTACTTTGAAATATGTTTTACTTTTTCTCAGCATTTCCTTGATCCTACTGTACACTGTTACACGACTTGTGCGGCTTACTTTTATGGTTTACAGTATTTATATCTCATATACACATATATAATTATATATATATCATATTACAGTATTTATATCTCATGTATATCATATTACAGTGTTTATATCTTATATTTCGCACTCAGCATGGAGCCTATTCAGCTGTTTGCGACGGAATTTTCACTGATCTAGCCTGGGCGTCTATGCTCTGTTGGTTACGTAAATGTTACATAAGTCCTAGCATGAGGCTTTAACTCGTACTGTCTGCTTGGCACCCAGCAGATATAAACTTAATACAGATATACCCACCAATAGCAGATAGTGTGGAGAGAGATAGAGACTTAACCCAGATATACGCACCAACAGCAGATAGTGTGGAGAGAGAGAGACACAGACTTAATCCAGATATACACACCAACAGCAGATAGTGTGGAGAGAGAGAGACACAGACTTAATCCAGATATACCCACCAACAGCAGATAGTGTGGAGAGAGAGAGACACAGACTTAATCCAGATATACGCACCAACAGCAGATAGTGTGGAGAGAGAGACATAGACTTAATCCAGATATACACACCAACAGCAGATAGTGTGGAGACAGACATAGACTTAATCCAGATATACACACCAACAACAGATAGTGTGGAGAGAGAAAGACACAGACTTAATCCAGATATACACACCAACAGCAGATAGTGTGGAGACAGACATAGACTTAATCCAGATATACACACCAACAACAGATAGTGTGGAGAGAGAGACACAGACTTAATCCAGATATACGCACCAACAGCAGATAGTGTGGAGAGAGAGACATAGACTTAATCCAGATATACGCACCAACAGCAGATAGTGTGGAGACAGACACGGAGGAATTATGTAAGAACGTGGACGAAGCGATGAGATAGCGTAAACTATCTGAGGTCAACGTAGAGCAAGGAAATTTAAAAGCAAAAGTAGGGAAAGGTCAGGAGGGACAAGCGGAACGAGAATATGGACTAAGGCAAAGAAATGAAAGGGGAGATAATAGAATGGGTGGAAAACAATAGGAAGATAATTGGAAACACATGGTTCCAGCAACACTCCAGAAGGCTGCGGACATGGGAATCACCAGGTAAGAAAACATGGAATCTGATATACTATTATCATGATCAACAAGAGATTAAGAAACTCATTAATATCTGTGAAAATTAGATTAGGCGCAGATTACAACACAGATAACGTGTTGCTAAACAGGAAGATTAAGGGTCAGAACGAAGACAAATGGCAAAAAGAAGGACATGAAAAGGTAGATATAAGACAATTGAAGGGGACCAAGACCTGCAAGGACGGTATAGAATAATAATAAGAAACAGATATAGTGCCACAGAAAAACAAATTGAGACACTCAATGAACAGTGGCGCATGCTCAAGGAATCTATCCAGCAGACATCTCAAGGAATCTATCCTGCAGACATCTCAAGGAGTCTACCCAGCAGACATCTCAAGGATTCTACACAGCAGACATCTCAAGGAATCTACCCAGCAGACATCTCAAGGAGTCTACCCAGCAGACATCTCAAGGATTCTACACAGCAGACATCTCAAGGAATCTACCCAGCAGACATCTCAAGGAGTCTACCCAGCAGACATCTCAAGGATTCTACACAGCAGACATCTCAAGGAATCTACCCAGCAGACATCTCAAGGAATCTACCCAGCAGACATCTCAAGGAATCTATCCAGCAGACATCTCAAGGAATCTATCCAGCAGACGTCCAAAGAGTTATTAAAGACAAAAAAGTGACAAACAAAGCAGCCATGGATGACAAACGAGATACTGGAAATGATGGACAGAAGAAGAATGTTAAAAAACTAGCCGATTAGATACAAAAAGATGAACAACACAATCAGTAATGATGTAACAAAGCAAAAGAAAAATGGCTGAACGAGAAATTCAGGGAAATAGAACGCCACCATCAAGAGAACAGTGAGGGCCTGTTGCCGTATGCCAGAGGAAGACCTTGATAACTTCATTAGTTTTGTTAAGCAAATAAGTCCTGTCATTTCTTTCACCTCCCATGTCTCTACAACTTCCGCTAACTTTCTCGACATTGCCGTTACTATCCGCTCTACCGGGCTTACTACTTCTGTCCACTATAAACCTACAGACTCTCACAGCCATCTCTGTACTCTTCCTCCCATCCCAGGTCGTGTAAGGACTATTTCTTTTTCACAGCTTCTTAGGTTGCGACGTTTGTGCACAGAGGATGCTGACTTCTATGATCAAGCCCACAAAATTCTAGATTTCTTCCGTCAACGCGGCTATCCAGAACACGTTCTCTCGTCATCTTGGAACCGCATCAGCCAAATACCACGGCAACAAGCCCTCACTCCTAAACCGCACTGTAGCTCGGACAGAGGTAAACTGGTACTCACGTACCACCCTCATAGCTTGGCAGTTAAAAACATACTGTTTCGCCATCTCTATCTCCTCCAGACCGAGCCTGATACACGTGAACTTTTTTGGGGAACCCCCATTGGTGGCCTACAGACGGGATAAGAACCTCAGGGACCTTTTTGTTCAAAGTCGCCTTAAGACAGATGACACTTTTTATGGTACCAGACGTTGCGGACGCCGTAGATGCAACACTTGTCCGTTTGTTGTCGAGGCTAGCCAGATCTCCTTCCCTAAGTCCACGTTATCAGTGCAGGAGGGCTTCACCTGTACTTCACGCAATGTTATTTATGCTATTACATGCAAACGTTGTGGTATGAAGTACATAGGGGAGACCGGTTTACGCTTAGGAGATCGTTTTCGCCAACATCTTAACGACATTTTTAAGAAACTCATTAATATCTGTGAAAATTAGATTAGGCGCAGATTACAACACAGATAACGTGTTGCTAAACAGGAAGATTAAGGGTCAGAACGAAGACAAATGGCAAAAAGAAGGACATGAAAAGGTAGATATAAGACAATTGAAGGGGACCAAGACCTGCAAGGACGGTATAGAATAATAATAAGAAACAGATATAGTGCCACAGAAAAACAAATTGAGACACTCAATGAACAGTGGCGCATGCTCAAGGAATCTATCCAGCAGACATCTCAAGGAATCTATCCTGCAGACATCTCAAGGAGTCTACCCAGCAGACATCTCAAGGATTCTACACAGCAGACATCTCAAGGAATCTACCCAGCAGACATCTCAAGGAGTCTACCCAGCAGACATCTCAAGGATTCTACACAGCAGACATCTCAGGAATCTACCCAGCAGACATCTCAAGGAGTCTACCCAGCAGACATCTCAAGGATTCTACACAGCAGACATCTCAAGGAATCTACCCAGCAGACATCTCAAGGAATCTACCCAGCAGACATCTCAAGGAATCTATCCAGCAGACATCTCAAGGAATCTATCCAGCAGACGTCCAAAGAGTTATTAAAGACAAAAAAGTGACAAACAAAGCAGCCATGGATGACAAACGAGATACTGGAAATGATGGACAGAAGAAGAATGTTAAAAAACTAGCCGATTAGATACAAAAAGATGAACAACACAATCAGTAATGATGTAACAAAGCAAAAGAAAAATGGCTGAACGAGAAATTCAGGGAAATAGAACGCCACCATCAAGAGAACAGTGAGGGCCTGTTGCCGTATGCCAGAGGAAGACCTTGATAACTTCATTAGTTTTGTTAAGCAAATAAGTCCTGTCATTTCTTTCACCTCCCATGTCTCTACAACTTCCGCTAACTTTCTCGACATTGCCGTTACTATCCGCTCTACCGGGCTTACTACTTCTGTCCACTATAAACCTACAGACTCTCACAGCCATCTCTTGTACTCTTCCTCCCATCCCAGGTCGTGTAAGGACTATTTCTTTTTCACAGCTTCTTAGGTTGCGACGTTTGTGCACAGAGGATGCTGACTTCTATGATCAAGCCCACAAAATTCTAGATTTCTTCCGTCAACGCGGCTATCCAGAACACGTTCTCTCGTCATCTTGGAACCGCATCAGCCAAATACCACGGCAACAAGCCCTCACTCCTAAACCGCACTGTAGCTCGGACAGAGGTAAACTGGTACTCACGTACCACCCTCATAGCTTGGCAGTTAAAAACATACTGTTTCGCCATCTCTATCTCCTCCAGACCGAGCCTGATACACGTGAACTTTTTTGGGGAACCCCCATTGGTGGCCTACAGACGGGATAAGAACCTCAGGGACCTTTTTGTTCAAAGTCGCCTTAAGACAGATGACACTTTTTATGGTACCAGACGTTGCGGACGCCGTAGATGCAACACTTGTCCGTTTGTTGTCGAGGCTAGCCAGATCTCCTTCCCTAAGTCCACGTTATCAGTGCAGGAGGGCTTCACCTGTACTTCACGCAATGTTATTTATGCTATTACATGCAAACGTTGTGGTATGAAGTACATAGGGGAGACCGGTTTACGCTTAGGAGATCGTTTTCGCCAACATCTTAACGACATTTTTAAGAGGGCCTGGACACCTGTGGCTAAACATTGTTTGCCTTAGCAACCACAGGGGAAAACAGGACATTTCTGTTAGTGCGATCCGCTCTTGTTCTGCTGACGTACGATCTCGGAGGGTCCTAGAACAGCGCCATATTTTCCAGGCTGGCTGTCTCCACCCAGCGGGAATTAACAATGTCTTCAGTTTCCTTTAACTTCTTTAGTTGTCCACTTTTTTTTCTGCGACTTATACTCTACTTTCTTATTTCTTTCTCCTAGCTCCCCTCTCCCTCCCTTACCGCCAACTTCTCTTCTTCTCTGGCGGCCTAGAAGTGTTTTTGCCCCTCCAGGTCTTGTCCTTTTCACCAGTTTCATATTATCTCCCTGCTTCCCTGTCCCTCCCCACAACCCCCCCCCCTTCTTGACATCTGTTTCTCTAGCGGGTTACAGGTATCTATTGCCCTTCCCCTTGTTCTACCCCCCCCCCCAAACCTATTTTTCTCCGCCTCTTCCGATTGGCTTCATCTGCTTTCCCCCCCCCCCCCCCCGCTGTTTCTATGCCTCGTCTGGTCTGAGGTACACGCATTCTTGTGTTTCTTACTCTCTGGAGGATGCCACATAGATACGTTTTTCGTTTAGTTATATGTTTTGTCTTGATTTGTGTATGTAATCCTCGAAAAAGGCTCACTCCGAAATATTGGATGTTGTATGTCTTTCATTTATACATTCTCATCATACTGTCATATTTTCTATTCGTTTTTTCTCACTTACTCACTCCTTCTGCCGCCTTGTAAAACTGCACCATACACAACGATCTACCTTTATTATTTGAACCAGTTTTACTGCAGTCGCCTCCCTTTTATCTGATAGCAGGGAAATGCTCAGGAGATGGGAGGAATACATAAGAGAACTTTATTAGATGAAAGGGAAGAGGTAAATATAGATAGCAATAACGACGGCCCACACATATCAACTGCAGAAGTGGAAGACGCTATACATCAGATGAAAAATAACAAAGCACCAGGACCAGATATCATAACAAAACAAGAAATAGAACCAATGAGAGAGTTTGGCACAGAAATAATAACAAAACTGATCAACAACATTTACAATAGTGGATATATTCTAGATGATTTTCTAACATCAATAATTATATCCTTACACACACACAACACACACACACAAACACACACACACACTCACACTCACACACACACACACAGAGAAGCAGTGGAGTGAGGAGAGCATAGGAGAGTATCAGAACATAAAAGTAAGAGAGTATCAGAACATAGAAGTAAGAGAGTATCAGAACATAGTAGTAGGAGAGTATCAGAACATAGTAGTAGGAGAGTATCAGAACATAGAAGTAAGAGAGTATCAGAACATAGTAGTAGGATAGTATCAGAACATAGAAGTAGGAGAGTATCAGAACATAGTAGTAGGAGAGTATCAGAACATAGAAGTAGGAGAGTATCAGAACATAGAAGTAAGAGAGTATCAGAACATAGTAGTAGGAGAGTATCAGAACATAGAAGTAGGAGAGTATCAGAACATAGAAGTAGGAGAGTATCAGAACATAGAAGTAGGAGAGTATCAGAACATAGTAGTAGGAGAGTATCAGAACATAGAAGTAGGAGAGTATCAGAACATAGTAATAGGAGAGTATCAGAACATAGTAGTAGGAGAGTATCAGAACATAGTAGTAGGAGAGTATCAGAACATAGTAGTAGGAGAGTATCAGAACATAGAAGTAGGAGAGTATCAGAACATAGAAGTAGGAGAGTATCAGAACATAGTAGTAGGAGAGTATCAGAACATAGAAGTAGAAGAGTATCAGAACATAGTAGTAGGAGAGTATCAGAACATAGTAGTAGGAGAGTATCAGAACATAGTAGTAGGAGAGTATCAGAACATAGTAGTAGGAGAGTATCAGAACATAGTAGTAAGAGAGTATCAGAACATAGTAGTAAGAAAGTATCAGAACATAGTAGTAGGAGAGTATCAGAACATAGTAGTAAGAGAGTATCAGAACATAGTAGTAAGAGAGTATCAGAACATAGTAGTAGGAGAGTATCAGAACATAGTAGTAGGAGAGTATCAGAACATAGAAGTAAGAGAGTATCAGAACATAGAAGTAAGAGAGTATCAGAACATAGTAGTAGGAGAGTATCAGAACATAGTAGTAGGAGAGTATCAGAACATAGAAGTAAGAGAGTATCAGAACATAGAAGTAAGAGAGTATCAGAACATAGAAGTAAGAGAGTATCAGAACATAGGAGTAGGAGAGTATCAGAACATAGTAGTAGGAGAGTATCAGAACATAGTAGTAGGAGAGTATCAGAACATGGAAGTAAGAGAGTATCAGAACATAGAAGTAAGAGAGTATCAGAACATAGGAGTAGGAGAGTATCAGAACATAGGAGTAAGAGAGTATCAGAACATAGAAGTAAGAGAGTATCAGAACATAGGAGTAGGAGAGTATCAGAACATAGAAGTAAGAGAGTATCAGAACATAGGAGTAGGAGAGTATCAGAACATGGAAGTAGGAGAGTATCAGAATATAGAAGTAAGAGAGTATCAGAACATAGAAGTAAGAGAGTATCAGAACATAGGAGTAGGAGAGTATCAGAACATAGAAGTAAGAGAGTATCAGAACATAGGAGTAGGAGAATATCAGAACATAGTAGTAGGAGAGTATCAGAACATAGAAGTAAGAGAGTATCAGAACATAGAAGTAGGAGTATGGCAAGGAAGCGTTTTATTCCCTCCCCTTTTCCCCCCTCTATAGTGAAAAGATTATGAGACGCACCGAGAACATGCCTGGACTAGCAGTGGGTGGATACAATCTAAGGTAGGCAGAAGACACGGAACTAATAGCCCATAGTGAAGAAGAGCTACAAGCCTTGTTAGAGAAAATCAGAGAAAAAAGTGAAGAGAAAGGACTTAGTTTAAATAAGAAGCAGACAGAAGTCACGGTCATATCCAAGAAAGAAACATCAGCAAAATGTAGCATCAAAGTAAAATACACAGAACAAAAGCAAGTGGAGAAGTTCAAATATTTAGAATTAGTAATAACACAAGACGGAAGATGCAAACCTGAAATAAGGAGCAGAATAGCACAGACCAAGTCAGCATTTATGAAAATGAGCAACATACTATGTAATGAAGCTCTGCAAATGAACACCAGAAAGAGAGCTATTCAGTGTTATACCTTACATCTTTCCCGTGCCGTTAAACGTCACATAGGCCCCGCATGGTAGTTCGCCAAGATGTCCTGTCTTCGGCGAGTTTTTCAATCTCATCAAGGGATGTTATCCCCACTGAATTGACTTCTCTTAACAATATCCACTTTAGAGTTTCACATGATCGACCTCTTTTTCTTCGGCCTGTTGTGTTCCATTTGAAGGCTTGTTTGGGGATTCTCTGATTGTTTCTTCTCATTACATTAGTCCATCTACTTTTTTCTGATCAACCATAAAACAGGTTGTTGTTTGCTCATCTGTCTGATCTCTGCGTTGTTCTTGAATTCATTTCACTTTATATCGAGTATTTTCCTTAGGCATTTGTTTTCGAAAGAGTTTAATTTCTAGTCTATTTCTTTAGTTGTTTTCCAGCTTTCACATGCATAAATGAGGGTGGATATTACATTTGAAATGAATAATCATAACTTGGTTTTTCTGCTTATAACTTTTGAATGCCATATGTTCTCAAGATTCTTGAAGATCGAGGCTGCTTTTGCACTTCGAATTCTAACTTCTTTTCTGGTGTCACCATTGTGGTCTATATAGCTGCGGAGATATGCAAAATGGTTTACTTTTTTTCAACAGCTGTTCCTTCTACGTATATTTGTCCTTCGTCGTTAATGAGAACCTTCATTACTTTTGTTTTATCCTTGTTAATTTCAAGTCCTATTTTACTAGCCATTGAAGACAGGCTATCTGTTTTTACTTGCATTGATTTTATATTGTCGCTGATAAGAGTTATGTCATCTGCAGAATCAAGATCTTCCAGCTGGGTCTCACATATTCAATCAATGCCCGTTTTACCTTTGCAACATTTTTTCATTATGAAGTCTGGCAATTCCAAAAAGCAAGGAGGATAATATACATCCTTGTTTCACGGCTGTTTCAGTCTGGAACCACTCACTCATTCCTTTGTCTGTACTGAGTGCACAAATATATCCATTGTAGAGGTCACTAATGATGTTGACAGTCTTAGATGGTATTCCATATATTCTTAAAATCCTCCATAATGATTCTCTGTGTATGCTATTAAATGCCTTTTTAAAGTCTATAAAGTTCAGAACATAGAAGTAAGAGAGTATCAGAACATAGGAGTAGGAGAGTATCAGAACATAGAAGTAAGAGAGTATCAGAACATAGGAGTAGGAGAATATCAGAACATAGTAGTAGGATAGTATCAGAACATAGAAGTAAGAGAGTATCAGAACATAGGAGTAGGATAGTATCAGAACATAGAAGTAAGAGAGTATCAGAACATAGAAGTAAGAGAGTATCAGAACATAGAAGTAAGAGAGTATCAGAACATAGAAGTAAGAGAGTATCAGAACATAGAAGTAAGAGAGTATCAGAACATAGAAGTAGGAGTATGGCAAGGAAGCGTTTTATTCCCTCCCCTTTTCCCCCCTCTATAGTGAAAAGATTATGAGACGCACCGAGAACATGCCTGGACTAGCAGTGGGTGGATACAATCTAAGGTAGGCAGAAGACACGGAACTAATAGCCCATAGTGAAGAAGAGCTACAAGCCTTGTTAGAGAAAATCAGAGAAAAAAGTGAAGAGAAAGGACTTAGTTTAAATAAGAAGCAGACAGAAGTCACGGTCATATCCAAGAAAGAAACATCAGCAAAATGTAGCATCAAAGTAAAATACACAGAACAAAAGCAAGTGGAGAAGTTCAAATATTTAGAATTAGTAATAACACAAGACGGAAGATGCAAACCTGAAATAAGGAGCAGAATAGCACAGACCAAGTCAGCATTTATGAAAATGAGCAACATACTATGTAATGAAGCTCTGCAAATGAACACCAGAAAGAGAGCTATTCAGTGTTATACCTTACATCTTTCCCGTGCCGTTAAACGTCACATAGGCCCCGCATGGTAGTTCGCCAAGATGTCCTGTCTTCGGCGAGTTTTTCAATCTCATCAAGGGATGTTATCCCCACTGAATTGACTTCTCTTAACAATATCCACTTTAGAGTTTCACATGATCGACCTCTTTTTCTTCGGCCTGTTGTGTTCCATTTGAAGGCTTGTTTGGGGATTCTCTGATTGTTTCTTCTCATTACATTAGTCCATCTACTTTTTTCTGATCAACCATAAAACAGGTTGTTGTTTGCTCATCTGTCTGATCTCTGCGTTGTTCTTGAATTCATTTCACTTTATATCGAGTATTTTCCTTAGGCATTTGTTTTCGAAAGAGTTTAATTTCTAGTCTATTTCTTTAGTTGTTTTCCAGCTTTCACATGCATAAATGAGGGTGGATATTACATTTGAAATGAATAATCATAACTTGGTTTTTCTGCTTATAACTTTTGAATGCCATATGTTCTCAAGATTCTTGAAGATCGAGGCTGCTTTTGCACTTCGAATTCTAACTTCTTTTCTGGTGTCACCATTGTGGTCTATATAGCTGCGGAGATATGCAAAATGGTTTACTTTTTTTCAACAGCTGTTCCTTCTACGTATATTTGTCCTTCGTCGTTAATGAGAACCTTCATTACTTTTGTTTTATCCTTGTTAATTTCAAGTCCTATTTTACTAGCCATTGAAGACAGGCTATCTGTTTTTACTTGCATTGATTTTATATTGTCGCTGATAAGAGTTATGTCATCTGCAGAATCAAGATCTTCCAGCTGGGTCTCACATATTCAATCAATGCCCGTTTTACCTTTGCAACATTTTTTCATTATGAAGTCTGGCAATTCCAAAAAGCAAGGAGGATAATATACATCCTTGTTTCACGGCTGTTTCAGTCTGGAACCACTCACTCATTCCTTTGTCTGTACTGAGTGCACAAATATATCCATTGTAGAGGTCACTAATGATGTTGACAGTCTTAGATGGTATTCCATATATTCTTAAAATCCTCCATAATGATTCTCTGTGTATGCTATTAAATGCCTTTTTAAAGTCTATAAAGTTCAGAATTAACGGTCTTTGCTTTTCAATATGTTCTTTAAGTATTGTTCTTAGAGTAAAGATCTGGTCGAGACAGCTTCTCCCTTTTCGAAATCCTGCCTGTTCTTCTCTCATTGCAGTATCCACTATATCTTGAATTCTATTCAGAATCACTTTGCAAAATACTTTTGACACAACTGATAGTAAGGTTACTCCTCTCCAGTAATTGCATTCGCTAAGGTTGCCTTTTTTTCGGTATTTTAACAATTATTCCTTTTTCCATTTAGAAGGGACTTTTTCTTCTTTCCAAACTTTATTGAACATTCTTGGTAGTTGTTTCATGTTGTCTATATTAATAGCTTTTAACATTTCGGCTGTTATTTCTTCACCTGCAGCTTTGTTGTTAGTCATTAGATTCACTGCTGTTTCAATTTCATGCAATGTAATTTCATCTAGGTTGACATTTAGTTGTGGGAATGGTAAATCAGTTCCAAGGTCTATCAGTTCTTTTGGATGTGGTCGATTAATTAAGTAATTCTTGGAAGTATTCGGCTTATCTTTGCTTTTGGTCTTTACTAGATGTTAAAAGTGTGCCAGTTTTGCTAAGGACTGGTCTTTCTTTGGATGAAGTAGCACCTGTTTGCCTCTTTTATATGTTATAAAGAGTTTTACTGTCTCCTGTTTTTGCTGCCTTCTCCGCTTCTTTCGCCATATTGTCCACGTATTCTCTTTTATCCCTTCTAGCTGCACTTTTTACTTTATTGTCTGGTTCTTTGTATGTTGCTTTTGTTACATCGAACCCATATTATTATATGGATGTGAAGCATGGACGATAACAGAGAGGATTTAAAATCTGCTGGAAGCGGCGGACATGATGACCCTTCCTAACTATCCAACATGTTTTCGTACAATCTTATCATTGTTGCAATTCTAACAACCGGATCTATTGTATTTATTTCAAGACAGCAACTCAATCCAATCCATGTTAACTTGCACGTATAGCGTGAACCAATGCAATACCGGGGCAAAGGTCACAGTTGTGTGTCGCATGTGTCATAAGTAGATGGCAGACGATCAGACAAAAGCCAAATCTGAGAACGTTCCACAAGATTTATCATGAATTGCCAGGCCGATGTCTTTCACAGGTATCCATGCACGACATGGTGGAGTGTAGACTCTTTGAAGAAAGTATATTTTATATTTCAAAGGGGAGGATGTGCGTGAATGTCTAGCGTCTTTGAAGGCGGAGCTGGTAGCAAATCTGTAGCAGGGTTTTGTGTGTAAGTCGTGTGTTGCAAACTGCGCAGACAGGCGGGATAAGTTGTAAACATGCCACTTTAAGATAACGGTTATAGTATCTCTATAATTAGATCAAGACCGACAGTTCTCTCCGATGATCGATCCGTGATAACATCTTCATGACATATCTGTAGCTGGGGGGTCATCATAACGTGATTTATCTTCTGGGCTCAAAGGTGGCAGGGGGCACTTTTGTTTTTAAAAAATCTATTTTATGAAAATATTAGCGTCTTGTATGTTCATTTTTGTGATCTTAGACCTCACCTTCTGCTAAAAGAGGGAACAACAAAGGAAATGAATGACAAAGCAGGCATGAACAATGAGTTTATTCAGTTTTGCAATCATAAAGGAGATTCAGCAGTTAATCATGAAGATGGAGATGACGATGTTGGCAACGACACAGACAGACAAATCGACCCAGGGAACGGGCAGCTGAGCAAGGATGTTGTTACGGAAGATATAGTTAGACGGAAGGCTTTTCGTTGGTGTCAAGATTCCATCGGAGGAGCCTGGTCACATGTTAAGTCAGACCAAGATATAAACATCTCACCAATAGGGTAAGTTGACCTCGTTCATTTACTCCACTTTATGTTGTAGTCACTCAGACAGGAGGGAACAGTGGTAGTCCAGCCATTAGCGGGCACAGTTTTGTTGCCAAGGTTGTGGACCCGAGACTTGGTGTCCTCCAGTTGATCAGGTGTAAAAGTGGGTACATGACTCTGTGACAGGGAGATCACATGTGATGTAATATTCAGGGTCATGTGGCTGAGTTCTCAGTAGAGCGTGTGGTTATGTTAACACTTGAAATTGTCCACAGTAGATGAATAGTGTGTGTGTGGTTATGTGAACACTTGAAATCGTCCACAATAGATGAATAGTATGTGTGGTTATGTGAATACTTGAAATCATCCACAGTAGATGAATAGTATGTGTGGTTATGTGAACACTTGAAATCATCCACAGTAGTTGAATAGTATGTGTGGTTATGTGAACACTTGAAATCATCCACAGTAGTTGAATAGTATGTGGGTTATGTGAACACTTGAAATCATCCACAGTAGATGAATAGTATGTGTGGTTATGTGAACACTTGAAATCATCCACAGTAGATGAATAGTATGTGTGGTTATGTGAACACTTGAAATCATCCACAGTAGATGAATAGTATGTGTGGTTATGTGAACACTTGAAATCATCCACAGTAGATGAATAGTATGTGTGGTTATGTGACACTTGAAATCATCCACAGTAGATGAATAGTATGTGTGGTTATGTGAACACTTGAAATCATCCACAGTAGATGAATAGTATGTGTGGTTATGTGAACACTTGAAATCATCCACAGTAGTTGAATAGTATGTGGGTTATGTGAACACTTGAAATCATCCACAGTAGATGAATAGTATGTGTGGTTATGTGAACACTTGAAATCATCCACAGTAGATGAATAGTATGTGTGGTTATGTGAACACTTGAAATCATCCACAGTAGATGAATAGTATGTGTGGTTATGTGAACACTTGAAATCATCCACAGTAGATGAATAGTATGTGTGGTTATGTGAACACTTGAAATCATCCACAGTAGATGAATAGTATGTGTGGTTATGTGAACACTTGAAATCATCCACAGTAGATGAATAGTATGTGTGGTTATGTGAACACTTGAAATCATCCACAGTAGTTGAATAGTATGTAGTTATGTGAACACCTGAGACTGTCTTCACTAGATGAATATTGTGTGGTTATGTGAACACTTTGAACTGGTTGTACATAAACTCTCGGCTGCTCAAAGTCAGCTCTGTACATGTTTAAATGGTCTCCAAAATTCAGAAATATCTTGCAAGCCTGTACTCTCTACAGAGATTTGTAAGATTCCAGTTGTGGCCCAAGATAGACTGGAAAACCTTGAGGCATAGAAAATAGCTTTCACTGATGAATCTTCTTATATCTTATCTTATATCTTATCTGATATCTTATATCTTATCGTATATCTTATCTTATATCTTATCTTTTATCTTAAATCTTATCTTATATCTTATCTTAATCTTATCTTATATCTTATCTTATCTTAATCTTATCTTATATCTTCCCGTGCTGTTAAACGTCACATAGGACTCGCAAGGTAGTTCGCCGATTTTTCCTGTCTTCGGCGAGCCTTTCAACCTCATCAAGGGATTTTATGCCTGTTAATTTGGCCTCTCTTAACAATGTCCTCTTCAGAGTTTCACGCGGTCTGCCTCTTTTTCTTCGGCCTGTTGTGTTCCACTTGATAGCTTGTTTTGGGATTCTCTGATCATTTCTTATCATCAAGTGTCCAACATATGTCCATCTCCTTTTCCTGATCACCCATGAGACTGGTTGTTGTTCAGTCATCTGTCTTATATCTGCATTGTTCTTGAATTCGTTCCACTTGATGCCGAGTATTTTCCTTAGAGACTTGTTTTCAAAAGAGTCTTAATTTCTTGTCTGTTTCTTTAGTTGTTTTCCAGCTTTTGCATGCATAAATGAGGGTGGATATTACATTTGAATTGATTAGTCTTAACTTGGTTTTTGTGCTTATAACTTTTGAATTCCATATGATCTCAAGGTTCTTGAAGATCCATGCTGCATTTGCAATTCTAACTTCCTTTCTAGTGTCACCATCCTGGTCTATGTAGTTGCCAAGGTATGCAAATTGATTGACTTCTTCAATATCTGTCCCTTCTATGTGTATTTTTCCATTTTGATTAAGGGGAATCATTGATGAATAGGACATAGAAAATAACTTTTACTGATGAATGGGACATAGACATAGAAAACAACTTTTACTGATGAATGGGACATAGACATAGAAAATAACTTTTACTGATGAATGGGACGTAGACATAGAAAACAACTTTTACTGATGAATGGGACATAGACATAGAAAACAACTTTTACTGATGAATGGGACATAGAAAACAACTTTTACTGATGAAGAGATTCATGGAAGTGACTTGCCTCCTTGTCCAGGTGGCTGAGGAGATGAGGAAGAAGAAAAGATTGTTTAAAATGTTTGACAGGAAATATTTATTTCATTGCCTGTTTTACAGTGTCAGTACTCCATGAGAGTAAAGCTGTCACTTCATTTCTTTCCCACGTTGTCACTTCATTTCAACCCTA
Organism: Achatina immaculata; assembly: GCA_009760885.1. Classification (NCBI taxonomy): domain Eukaryota; kingdom Metazoa; phylum Mollusca; class Gastropoda; order Stylommatophora; family Achatinidae; genus Lissachatina; species Lissachatina immaculata. The sequence goes on along the minus strand of CM019713.1, from coordinate 65,530,456 downwards.
ATTTGTCACTTCATTTCTTTCCCACATTGTCACGTCATTTCAACCCTACTTTGTCACTTCATTTCTTCCTCACTTTGTCACTTCATTTCTTCCTCACTTTGTCACTTCATTTCTTCCTCACTTTGTCACTTCATTTCTTCCTCACTTTGCCACTTCATTTCTTCCTCACTTTGTCACTTCATTTCTTCCTCACTTTGTCACTTCATTTCAACCCTACTTTGTCAGTTCATTTCCTCCCAGCTTTGTCACTTCTTCATTTCCTCCCAGCTTTGTCACTTCATTTTGCAGCTTTTCATTTCTTTAGTGCTAGACTGATTTTTATTAATCCTTTGTTTCTCATTTTGTGATGAGTTTTTTTGTCTCTCTGATGATTTTTAGTTTGAAATTGTGGTTGTATTTGTCAGTTCCATGTATTTGCTCATGTAGGCTCTCCTGTATTGTAAGTGGCTCTGCTAGAAAGACAGATTTGCACATGAGCACGTGAGTTAGATTTATACAGTGAAATTTTTGCTGATAGTTAGACTTAAAGCTAAGCAGGTTTGTAGTCTTTTCTCAAGGTCAGGAAGGTGAATTTTTAAAAAATGTCTGTAAAGGTGGATTGGAGTAAAAATGTGTAGCTGTATTAAAATACAATAAAAGTCTGTTAACTTTGGAATGGGTTCTTCAGAGGATATATGTGTTTTCTGTTGAGTTTTGTTGTTTATGAAAAGGTGGAGCTTGTGGTGAAACACTGAGGTGTATTGTAATTGTTTATCGGTGTAAAACTACACCATACACCTCTATCTAACTTTGTAATTGTTTAAGACATCCCATTTGGGCCAGCCAATCAGATTTGACTGTTGCTACATGATCTTGTCTCTCAGTGTTCTCTAGACTGTGTTCATTAGAGAATTAGACAAATGTACAATTCAGGGTTTGTAGGAGAACATCCGAATATGTAGAACATATTTTATGACGGCATCTATACTTTTATTATGTTTGATGAATACATTTTGTACAAGTCATTGAAACTGTTCAAATAAATAATCAAATATTTGTATTTTGAAACTTGTCCACAGCAATGGCATGTCTAACTACTTGTACCTGGTCTCTCTGCCGGATGATGTGTCGCCAGTACATTCAGAGCCCTCGGAGGTCTTGTTACGTATTTATGGTCAGATCAGCAAGTCCACGCTGGACTTTCTGGTGCACAACTCGGTGGTGTTTGCCCTGCTGGCCGAGAGAAAGCTGGGGCCGAAACCCTACGGCATGTACCACGATGGAAGAATAGAAGAATTTATTAAGGTACTAAACACCACTTTTTTCTGCTTGATATTCTCAGCATGAGAAAAATGACAGCAAAAGAGGCAAAGGAAGAATTCTGTTACTTCATTATATTGAAAGCTAAAAATAAAGCTGTGAGGTTTGGGAGAGGAGGAAGAGACATGCAGTATACAGTATGACTCCACAACAATCAGAGTGAATGAGTGGATGGCAGATGATGATGATGATGGCATACAGAGTGGATGAGTGGACGGCAGATAATGATGATGATGATGGCATACAGAGTGGATGAGTGGACGGCAGATGATGATGATGATGGCATACAGAGTGGATGAGTGGACGGCAGATGATGATGATGATGATGATGATGATGGCATACAGAGTGGATGAGTGGACAGCAGATGATGATGATGATGATGATGATGATGATGATGATGGCATACAGAGTGGATGAGTGGATGGCAGATGATGATGATGATGGTGATGATGATGATGATGATGGCATACAGAGAACTAAGCTTTTCAGGAGAAAAGTAAAAACAAGGAGACTGTCTCAGACTAGAAGAACTGTAGAGAAGCTAAAGTGTGAGAGAAAGGAAAGCTTGGGACAGACTGAGATGGTTGGTCAAGGACTTTCTTTAATGAAGAAATTTGTCTGTGGCATATGCTCTGTAAGAAGCTGAGACAGACAAGAGTGATCCATAAACACTTAACATTGTTTCTCCATTTTTATCACATCTGACTGACTCACAGACTAGCAACATTATGCTGTCAGCTTTCTGCACTAGCTTCTTATTATTTGAGTATTTCTTTTTTGCTTCTTAAAGGATTTCTTGTTCAATGAGTTTTCAGATGTAAAGAAGTATTTAAATGAATATTGAAAGTTTATATTTAATGTTTAGTGTCCTTGACTGACACATGCTGGTAATGGCTTTCTTTTGAAGGCACAGCCGCTCTTGCCAGAAGACCTGAGAAAGCCAGAGGTAATGAGTATGGTTGCAAAAAAACTGGCACAGTTCCATGCCCTTGACATGCCATTATGCAAGAAACCTCGCTGGTTTAAGAGTATAGTCAGAGGGTAAGTCTGAATGCCAAAACGCGAACTGTGTCGCTGGAGTCGGTGAAGCTTATAATGACTCTGTCAGAATTTTAGTCTTGTAGCATGTGAATCTTTTTCCAGTCCATGTTTTAACAGAGACAAACCAGGCAGAGACTGTTTTATTTGTATGTTCACATATATTGCTAATTTAATTTTATTTTCAGTTTTTTTTTTTTAAACCTCACTAATATGCTGATTGCTGTATGAAGTTACAAGGGATAATTGTATGTATGAGCTGAGAGATAACTTGAGCATATGGTTTTGTTTTTGTCTTTTTTCTGGTTAACTGATGTGATCTGCTTGTCCAGAACTAAATTGTAGAAGAGGCTGTGACCAGTGTGACATGAGAGTCAAGACATAATTATATGTGACCCGTATGACATGAGAGTCAAGACATAATTATGAGGATCATCCCAAAAGTAATGTGACAAGAGTTATTACTTGAAGAGCAAACTTTATATGCACGTAATGCATATATGGATGCAACAGCAGCAGGCCATCTTGCTCACAACCGAGAGGCCTACAGGAGTGCTGTTTGGGAGGCAAAGTTGCGCAAGGGACATGCAAATGAATGAATGAATGAATGCACGTATGAACATGATGAGGAGCTTATTTTTCCATGTAGTCCTCATTTGTCTACGACAAGTTTTTTTTTCAATGCCCATCTCATAAAATGTGGTGCCCTGGACATAGAGCTACTATGTCACCATCTCATAAAATACGGTGCCCTGGACATAGAGCTACTATGTCACCATCTCATAAAATACGGTGCCCTGGACATAGAGCTACTATGTCACCATCTCATAAAATACGGTGCCCTGGACATAGAGCTACACTTCTAAAATGTGGTGCCCTGGACACAGAGCTCTCTCTTTCTCTCTCTCTCTCTCTCTCTGAACCTTAAGTGCCCAGGGCACATGGGGCTTCTGCAAGGGTTTTCCACAAATGCCTATCCTTTGCTTTTTTTTTCTGCTCTTGCCCAGGTGAGCCCTCTATTGCTCAACATCCTTTCTGTTCTTCTCCATGTCTCTTTTGGTCTACCCTTACTTCTGTTCCCCTGTGGTGTCCATCTTAGTGCTGTTTTTGGTAGTGAGTTGTCAGTCATTCAAAGTACATGTCCCAACCATCACCAGCGTCTTTCCTCAATAATTGTTGTCAGTGGCTTCATCTGCAATTCTGCCAATAAGATGTTATTTCTTATGGTGTTTGGCCTAAATATTTTTCTAATTCTTCGTAAACATTTAATCTGGAAAGAATTCAACTTGTTTTCTATGGTTTTGGCGATTTTCCAGCATTCACTTCCATAGAGTAGTACACTTAGAAATTTACTCTTAAATATCCTGATTTTCGTATTTATGCTTAGTTTTTTACACTTCCATATAGTCTGCAGCACTGCAAAAGCCTGGTTTGCTCTAGTAAGTCTGCTGTTGATGTCCTCTGTGCTGTTTCCATTTTCTACTACTCTACTGCCAGTATATACAAATTCGTTGACCTCCTCCACTAACTTGTTATCTACTCTGAGTACATTTCTGTTGTTCACATTTTGCTTCATTAACTTTGTCTTTCCTACGTTGATCTTTAGTCCTATGTTGTTTGCATTCTGAGTTAGCTTGTTTATTTTATCTTGCATATCTTTGTGGCTGCTTGATAGTAGACAAATGTCATCCGCAAAGTCAAGGTCCTCCAGCACTGTGTCAAGGGTCCATTGTACTCTGGAGAAGCATAATAGCCAACGCCAGTCGGCACGGCACCTGATAATGGTGATGAAAGAGTGATTCATTCAGCGAAGACATGGCTACATAATCAAGAGAAAATCTGGTACAGGCTAGGAATACGTGCACTTGTTTTCTTGTTGACGTAAAGCCGTGCAAGTTGATGGGGATTATGTTGAATAATATTGATGTTTACATGACATATCCATGTGTATTGTATATAAATTTCATGCTTTTTGAGTAAACAGCTCCTGAGAAAAATGATGTGGTGCATTACTTTCTGAACGCCCCTCATATATGTGACCAGTGTAACTTGACGGTCAAAACATAATTATATGTGAGCAGTGTAACTTGTAGGAAGCTGAACAAAAGACAGATATGAGAGACAGCCAAGAAGATAGCGAGTGACTAACAGAAATCTCCTGCTACCAGCAGACGGTGTGTCATGGACAGTGATGAGACAAGAGAGAGAGTGTGACTTGACAGTCAAAACATAATTATCTGTGGCATGTGTGACTTGACAGTCAAAACATACTTATCTGTGGCATGTGTGACTTGAAAAGTGAAACATAATTGTCTGTGAGCAGTGGTAAGTTGACATGTGATAACTTTGATTTCATCAGTGATTAAACATTGCCTATGTCTGCGGTGAAAAAAAGGCAAAGGACAGGCATTTGTGGAAAACCCTTGCGGAAGCCCCATGTGCCCTGGGCACTTAAGGTTCAGAGAGAGAGAGAGATGTCTGTGGTGTTTGTGTACTTGACTGTGCTCTATGATCATAGAGCTGGGATGTTTGTGTACTTGACTGTGCTCCATGATCATAGAACTAGCATGTTTGTGTACTTGACTGTGCTCCATGATCATAGAAATGTAATGTTTGTGTACTTGACTGTGCTCCATGATCATAGAGCTGGGATGTTTGTGTACTTGACTGTGCTCCATGATCATAGAGCTAGCATGTTTGTGTACTTGACTGTGCTCCATGATCATAGAGCTAGCATGTTTGTGTACTTGACTGTGCTCCATGATCATAGAGCTAGCATGTTTGTGTACTTGACTGGACTTTTATCTTGGGCCTCTTCTGTTTGTTCCATATTTCAGGTGGATTAGAGACATTCTAAATCACAGGGAACAAAACAGTGAAATATTTGCCAAACTGAGAAAGATGGATCCATCATTTGATGTAGAGACAGAATTCAGTGAACTCCTGTAAGTGGCATCATCATGTGTCCAGTACTAGACAATTTAATGTGACCATGTAGGTCTTAGATCTAGTTATTTGTCATTCATTTACACTTTGATCTTATATCTGAAACAGAAAATGTTAAATTATCACCTGCCATGATTGGTGTGCAGTAACCTCACATTACTAAACTATCAACTGGCGTGATTGGTGTGCAGTACCCTCACATTACTAAACTATCAACTGGCGTGATTGGTGTGCAGTAGCCTCACATTACTAAACTATCAGCTGCCGTGATTGGTGTGCAGTAGCCTCACATTACAGACAGAATTGTATTTTTATCTGTACTTTTAGCTTTGCTCATTAGCTAAACACGATGAAGCCACTGACAACAATTACTGAAGAAAGACGCTGGTGATGGTTGGGACATATGCTCCGGATGACTGACGAATCCCTACCATAGCATTACTAAGATGGACACCACAGAGGAACAGAAGTAAGGGTAGACAAAGGAGACATGGAGAAGAACAACAGAGAGGGCTCACTTAGGCAAGAGGGGTGGAAAAAAGACAAAAGACAGGCCTTTATGGGAAGCCGCATGTGCCTAGGGCAGTCAAGGTTTGAAGAGAGAGAGAGATTGGCTAAACATAGATTTCACTTTAGCACTTTATCTTTTTTGTGTGATCATTAATATGTGAGAGTACTTAGTGGAAGTACAGCTGAGAAACATATAAATGCCTTTGAATGTAAATGCTACAGAAGAGTTCTTCAAATATCATGGACACAAAAAAGGATTAAAGAGAGAAAACTTAAATATTTTAGACGCATTAAATGTCATGATAATCTAGAGAAGACCGTCTTGGAAGGGTACATAATGGGAAAAAGAAAGAGAGGAAGACCAAGGTGAAGATGGCTGCAAGACATCGTTGATGATCTGCAAATGGATGCATCGGCAGCAGGCCATCTTGCTTACAACCGAGAGGCCTACAGGAGAGCTGTTAGGGAGGCAAAGTCCCACAAGGGACATGCAAATGAATGACTTTGTGGAATGGGTGCACGTCCCAGTTCAGCCTAGATTCATTTGCTTCCTCTCATCACCAAACTGCTTTAATTGGTTTTGTATACTTCAGCCTGACGTATGTTAGCGCCAGCATAAGTCTTTATTGATCTAAATATCAAGTTGAACATTTGATCCCGTATCGGAAACGTATGAGTCAACACAAGCTGAACATATGTATTTCATGATGCACCACTCGGTGATGTCAACGCAGATTACAAATATCAAACCCTTGGCTCTTGCTTTGATCTTCTCAAGATCCTCAGCTGCACGGAATCAACATGTCACAAATATCATCAGTTCAGTCCACATCAGAATGAAATAAAACCTCATCTCTCTCAGATAGTAACTGAAGATACTATATACAAGTTTAGGTATGGTCTTGAGGGATTAGCTGGACCTGATTCTTCCGCAGATTAGTACAAGCCTGCTCTTGAAAACAATCCTGACCCTATCCATTGATACTTTATGATTTCCAGATATATCAGCGTGTGTTCAGCATATGTATGTGTATATTCTGATACAGTGAATATAGTTTCTGGTATCAAGGCACAGAAGACAGTTTTCCAGGAAAGAAAAATTGTGTGTTAGACAAATAAGATAGCAAAGAAAAGTTGTGTGTTAGACAAATAAGATAGCAAAGAAAAGTTGTGTGTTAGACAAATAAGATAGCAAAGAAAAGTTGTGTGTTAGACAAATAAGATAGCAAAGAAAAGTTGTGTGTTAGACAAATAAATTAGTAAAGAAAAGATGTGTGTTAGACAAATAAGATAGCAAAGAAAAGTTGTGAGTTAGACAAATAAGATAGCAAAGAAAAGTTGTGTGTTAGACAAATAAGATAGCAAAGAAAAGATGTGTGTTAGACAAATAAGATAGCAAAGAAAAGATGTGTGTTAGAAAAATAAGATAGCAAAGAAAAAAAGTTGTGTTAGACAAATAAGATAGCAAAGAAAAGTTGTGTTAGACAAATAAGATAGCAAAGAAAAGTTGTGTTTTGGACAAATAAGATAACAAAGAAAAGTTGTGTGTTAGACAAATAAGATAGCAAAGAAAAGATGTGTGTTAGACAAATAAGATAGCAAAGAAAAGTTGTATGTTAGACAAATAAGATAGCAAAGAAAAATTGTGTGTTAGACAAATAAGATAGCAAAGAAAAGTTGTGTGTTAGACAAATAAATTAGCAAAGAAAAGATGTGTGTTAGACAAATAAGATAGCAAAGAAAAGTTGTATGTTAGACAAATAAATTAGCAAAGAAAAGATGTGTGTTAGACAAATAAGATAGCAAAGAAAAGTTGTGAGTTAGACAAATAAGATAGCAAAGAAAAGTTGTGTGTTAGACAAATAAGATAGCAAAGAAAAGATGTGTGTTAGACAAATATGATAGCAAAGAAAAGTTGTGTGTTAGACAAATAAGATAGCAAAGAAAAAAAAGTTGTGTTAGACAAATAAGATAGCAAAGAAAAGTTGTGTTAGACAAATAAGATAGCAAAGAAAAGTTGTGTTTTGGACAAATAAGATAACAAAGAAAAGTTGTGTGTTAGACAAATAAGATAGCAAAGAAAAGATGTGTGTTAGACAAATAAGATAGCAAAGAAAAGTTGTATGTTAGACAAATAAGATAGCAAAGAAAAATTGTGTGTTAGACAAATAAGATAGCAAGAAAAGTTGTGTGTTAGACAAATAAATTAGCAAAGAAAAGATGTGTGTTAGACAAATAAGATAGCAAAGAAAAGTTGTATGTTAGACAAATAAATTAGCAAAGAAAAGATGTGTGTTAGACAAATAAGATAGCAAAGAAAAGTTGTGAGTTAGACAAATAAGATAGCAAAGAAAAGTTGTGTGTTAGACAAATAAGATAGCAAAGAAAAGATGTGTGTTAGACAAATATGATAGCAAAGAAAAGTTGTGTGTTAGACAAATAAGATAGCAAAGAAAAAAAAGTTGTGTTAGACAAATAAGATAGCAAAGAAAAGTTGTGTTAGACAAATAAGATAGCAAAGAAAAGTTGTGTGTTAGACAAATAAGATAGCAAAGAAAAGTTGTGTGTTAGACAAATAAGATAGCAAAGAAAAGTTGTGTGTTAGACAAATAAGGTAGCAAAGAAAAGTTGTGTGTTAGACAAATAAGATAGCAAAGAAAAGTTGTGTGTTAGACAAATAAGATAGCAAAGAAAAGATGTGAGTTAGACAAATAAGATAGCAAAGAAAAGTTGTGTGTTAGACAAATAAGATAGCAAAGAAAAGATGAGGTTTTTACGTTTTGTTCCTGTCACTTTTCAGGGTCCAGGCAAGGAAGCTGAATTGTCCAATAGTTTTTTGTCACAATGATTTACAGTCAGGTAATGTCTTAGTTTTCTGTCAGTGGTAATTTCTTGTCTAGTGCTGTCTTAGTTTTCTGTCAGTGGTAATGTTTTGTCTAGTGTTGTCTTAGTTTTCTGTCAGTGGTAATGTCTTGTCTAGTGTTGTCTTAGTTTTCTGTCAGTGGTAATGTCTTGTCTAGTGTTGTCTTAGTTTTCTGTCAGTGGTAATGTCTTGTCTAGTGCTGTCTTAGTTTTCTGTCAGTGGTAATGTCTTGTCTAGTGTTGTCTTAGTTTTCTGTCAGTGGTAATGTCTTGTATAGTGCTGTCTTAGTTTTCTGTCAGTGGTAATGTCGTGTCTAGTGTTGTCTTAGTTTTCTGTCAGTGGTAATGTCTTGTATAGTGTTGTCTTAGTTTTCTGTCAATGGTAATGTCTTGTCTAGTGTTGTCTTAGTTTTCTGTCAGTGGTGATATCTTGTCTATTGTTATCTTAGTTTTCTGTCAGTGGTAATGTCTTGAGTTGTTTCAGAGTTTCATCTACATTACTGTCTTGCCTGTCTTTGAGTTATGTCTGTGATAATGTTTTGCTTATAACTGAGTTCTGTGTATCATGATGTCTTACCTTGAGTTGACTCATATGTTTGATGTCCTGCCTTTGGCTGTCTGAGTTTGTTTAGTTTCATTTAATCAGTGCATAAAGTTTATGTTTGGTCTCAGTTGTTGTCATTGTATAAAGTTTATGTTCAGTCTCAGTTGTTGTCATTGCATAAAGTTTATGTTCAGTCTCAGTTGTCATTGCATAAAGTTTGTGTTAAATCTCAGTTGTTGTCATTGTATAAAGTTTATGTTCAGTCTCAGTTGTTGTCATCATATAAAGTTTATGTTCAGTCTCAGTTGTTGTCATTGTACAAAGTTTATGTTCAATCTCAGTTGTTGTTATTGCCTAAAGTTTATGTTCAGTCTTAGTTGTCATTGCATAAAGTTTATGTTCAGTCTCATTTGAAATTCTTATTTCAGTTGTAAGTTTTAGCTTATTAGTTGAGCTGTGTGACATTTCAAATTACATATGCATGTATTCTCAAAACTAGCACAGCTTTTTACATTTGAAATGACATTTATGTTCTGTCTCACTTTTCAGAATTTCAGTTCCATGTACATGTACATGGTAGTTAAGGTTTGTTCCAGAGTTTTTGTTTTTTTTTTGTTTGCAGGAAATTTTTTGTTGGCAGAGAAAAGCAGTCCCAGCTCAGCAAAAATAACAATCATAGACTGGGAGTATGGTCACTACAACTACAGGTTTGTGTCTTGTCTTAGTGTCTTTTCTCTCAGCTGGTATGTCTTGATTTGTTGCCTTAGACAGTATCTGTTGAAGTGTGGTCTTAGTATCTGTTGATTTGTTGCCTTAGAGGTATCTGTTAGTGTGTGTGGTCTTAGTATCTGTTGATTTGTTGCCTTAGAGGTATCTGTTAGTGTGTGTGGTCTTAGTATCTGTTGATTTGTTGCCTTAGAGGTATCTGTTAGTGTATGGTCTTAGTATCTGTTGATTTGTTGCCTTAGATGTATCCGTTAGTGTATGTGGTCTTAGTATCTGTTGATTTGTTGCCTTAGAGGTATCTGTTAGTGTGTGGTCTTGATATCTGTTGATTTGTTGCCTTAGAGGTATCTGTTAGTGTATGGTCTTAGTATCTTTTGATTTGTTGCCTTAGAGGTATCTGTTAGTGTATGGTCTTAGTATCTTTTGATTTGTTGCCTTAGGAGGTATCTGTTAGCGCGTGGTCTTAAACAGTATCTGTTGTGTTGTCTTATTATGTGTTGATGTGCTGTCTTGGACTGTATATGTTGAAGTGTTGTCTTAGTATCTGTTGATGTGTTGTCTTAGAGGTATCTGTTAGTGTGTGTGGTCTTAGTATCTGTTGATTTGTTGCCTTAGAGGTATCTGTTAGTGTGTGTGGTCTTAGTATCTGTTGATTTGTTGCCTTAGAGGTATCTGTTAGTGTATGGTCTTAGTATCTGTTGATTTGTTGCCTTAGATGTATCCGTTAGTGTATGTGGTCTTAGTATCTGTTGATTTGTTGCCTTAGAGGTATCTGTTAGTGTGTGGTCTTGATATCTGTTGATTTGTTGCCTTAGAGGTATCTGTTAGTGTATGGTCTTAGTATCTTTTGATTTGTTGCCTTAGAGGTATCTGTTAGTGTATGGTCTTAGTATCTTTTGATTTGTTGCCTTAGGAGGTATCTGTTAGCGCGTGGTCTTAAACAGTATCTGTTGTGTTGTCTTATTATGTGTTGATGTGCTGTCTTGGACTGTATATGTTGAAGTGTTGTCTTAGTATCTGTTGATGTGTTGTCTTAGATAGTGTTTCTTGTACTGTGTTGTCTCAGATAGTATTGTTGATTTGTTGCCTTAGACAGTATCTCTTGATGTGTTATCTTAGTATCTGTTGATGTGCTGTCTTAGTATCTGTTTATGTATTGTCTTAGTATCTGCTGATGTGTTTGACAGTAACTTGTGGTGTGTTAGATCAAAGATTTGTAACTTTTTGTACAAGTAAAGATCATCATCATAATCAGTCCTGTTAGGTACCAGTGTGGCTCCATGATTTATCAGTAGCTTGTTTTTACTTGACTTACAGATATTTAACAACAGAATAGTTGGAGAAAAACACTTTTGCTTGTTAAAAAATTGTTCAGGGATCTAGTCCCATAGCCATATAATTTGGTTTCCAGTTTAAGAGGCCTTGTCTTGTGTCTTGTGTGCTTTTTCTGTGCAACAGTTTTATGTGATGTGATTTATGTCCAGTGAGGCTCCCCAACCCAGCTCCTCTATCCCCACTACTTTGACAGCCATGTTATCTTCTTTTATTACATTCCTGACCAAGTTATAAATGTGATAGAGAAGAGATTTATGGTCCATTAAGTGTCTCAGTCCTTGCTTTATGTTATCTCATGTCACAGATTTTCACAGTTCATTATGTCTGTGACCTTTACCTTGTTTCCTTGGTTGTTTTGTTTCTTTTTTTCAGTTTTCCATTTTGGAAGAACAGAATGTCATTTTTGAACATAAAGCAGTGTTATAAAAGACATGATGCATTCCCTTCTCTTTGTCTGTTGGTCTAATATTTGTTGGCAAAACTGTAGGAAGCAACTATCTGTTGTCTGGAGCAATTGTGTAGCTGACATTGCTTGATCTGCCAAAATCAGATCATGAGCCAGTTCTGAAACTGACACTGTTGAAGGCCATGCAGATATTGCTGCGTCGTCGGTCTCGAAATCTCCATGCTGAAAGTTAGCACGCCACTTCTTCACAGCTGAGTATGATGGGCACTTGTCACTCAATGTATGCAGCATACAATCAGGGATTTCCTTTGGAGTTTTCTCCTGTAAGAACAGGGACTTCATGACAGCCTGGAGATCTATGCTTGAAAATTCCAGTTCAGTTTCGTTGACCTGGTTCTGTCATTGATCTGAGAAAAAAGTAAAAAAATGAATGCTGAATGCTATGATCCTACAAATAGGCACCTTACAGTATAAAATAGTACTCATTTTAGCTTTAGTGACAGAACTGTGCTCAGGTTTGGGACATGGGTCAAACAGTTTCATCACCCTCTGCTACAGTAACAAAGTAAATATTGAGTAAAGAAGATCACACTCATTTTTTGGCCTATCACTATCTAAAAAGCTGTTAAACATGTTTATAGTATATCAAGTGTGTAATATGTAACATCTAAAAAGGCTGTAAAACATGTTTATAGTATATCAAGTGTGTAATATGTAACATCTAAAAAGGCTGTAAAACATGTTTATAGTATATCAAGTGTGTAATATGTAACATCTAAAAAGGCTGTTAAACATGTTTATAGTATATCAAGTGTGTAATATGTAACATCTAAAAAGGCTGTAAAACATGTTTATAGTATATCAAGTGTGTAATATGTAACATCTAAAAAGGCTGTAAAACATGTTTATAGTATATCAAGTGTGTAATATGTAACATCTAAAAAGGCTGTAAAACATGTTTATAGTATATCAAGTGTGTAATATGTAACATCTAAAAAGGCTGTAAAACATGTTTATAGTATATCAAGTGTGTAATATGTAACATCTAAAAAGGCTGTAAAACATGTTTATAGTATATCAAGTGTGTAATATGTAACATCTAAAAAGGCTGTAAAACATGTTTATAGTATATCAAGTGTGTAATATGTAACATCTAAAAAGGCTGTAAAACATGTTTATAGTATATCAAGTGTGTAATATGTAACATCTAAAAAGGCTGTAAAACATGTTTATAGTATATCAAGTGTGTAATATGTAACATCTAAAAAGGCTGTAAAACATGTTTATAGTATATCAAGTGTGTAATATGTAACATCTAAAAAGGCTGTAAAACATGTTTATAGTATATCAAGTGTGTAATATGTAACATCTAAAAAAGCTGTAAAACATGTTTATGGTATATCAAGTGTGTAATATGTAACATCTAAAAAGGCTGTAAAACATGTTTGTGGTATATCAAGTGTGTAATATGTAACATCTAAAAAGGCTGTAAAACATGTTTATAGTATATCAAGTGTGTAATATGTAACATCTAAAAAGGCTGTAAAACATGTTTATAGTATATCAAGTGTGTAATATGTAACATCTAAAAAAGTTGTAAAACATGTTTATAGTATATCAAGCATGTAATATGTAACATCTAAAAAACAACAGTGTACTGTAAAGTTAGAAATACATTATTGCTAAAAAAATGCCAGTAATCATCATCTAAGTGAAAGTTCAATGTAATAGTTATAATAATTGAAATATTGCAAGATTTTCCAGAATGTGACAACGAGATACAAATCCAGTAAACAGAATGGCCTCAGCTGGCTAGGTCAGTCTGATGTTACTACCAAAGCTGGCTAGGTCAGTCTGATGTTACTACCAAAGCTGGCTAGGTCAGTCTGATGTTACTACCAAAGCTGGCTAGGTCAGTCTGATGTTACTACCAAAGCTGGCTAGGCCAGTCTGATGTTACTACCAAAGCTGGCTAGGCCAGTCTGATATTACTACCAAAGTTGGCTAGGTCAGTCTGATGTTACTACCAAAGCTGGCTAGGTCAGTCTGATGTTACTACCAAAGCTGGCTAGGCCAGTCTGATGTTACTACCAAAGTTGGCTAGGTAGTCTGATGTTACTACCAAAGTTGGCTAGGTAGTCTGATGTTACTACCAAAGCTGGCTAGGCCAGTCTGATGTTACTACCAAAGTTGGCTAGGCCGGTCTGATGTTACTACCAAAGCTGGCTAGGTCAGTCTGATGTTACTATTAGAGCTGGCTAGGTCAGTCTGATGTTACTACCAAAGTTGGCTAGGTCAGTCTGATGTTACTACCAAAGTTGGGCTAGGTCAGTCTGATGTTACTACCAAAGTTGGCTAGGTAGTCAGATGTTACTACCAAAGCTGGCTAGGTCAGTCTGATGTTACTACCAAAGTTGGGCTAGGTAGTCTGATGTTACTACCAAAGTTGGGCTAGGTAGTCTGATGTTACTACCAAAGTTGGCTAGGTAGTCAGATGTTACTACCAAAGCTGGCTAGGCCAGTCTGATGTTACTACCAAAGCTGGCTAGGTCAGTCTGATGTTACTACCAAAGTTGGGCTAGGTCAGTCTGATGTTACTACCAAAGTTGGCTAGGTCAGTCTGATGTTACTACCAAAGCTGGCTAGGCCAGTCTGATGTTACTACCAAAGTTTTGGCTAGGCCAATCTGATGTTACTACCAAAGTTTTGGCTAGGCCAATCTGATGTTACTACCAAAAGTTATCAGAAGAAGGTCTGTTATAAACAAGAATAACTTTTTTTTAAACCACAGCAAATGAGAATAAACCAAAGTGTGTGTCTGTAATTTGTTCTCAAGGTCAGTGACTTTGTGATGTAAATGTCACCACACAAAATAATGATGCAGGTAAAACATGATTCTTTATCTAACCATGTAGTGGCATTTCTCTCATCTTGCCTCCTTGTTCTTGCTTGGAAACCAGTCTGAAAATTTCATATCCACATAACCATAACTTATTTTGCTACAAGCCTCAAAGGTTTATATCCATGACTTATTTTGTTAGCCTCATAAAAGTTTTATATCCACATATCCATGACTTATTTTGTTAGCCTCATAAAAGTTTTATATCCACATATCCATGACTTATTTTGTTAGCCTCATAAAAGTTTTATATCCACATATCCATGACTTATTTTGTTAGCTTCATAAAAGTTTTATATCCACATATCCATGATTTGTTTCATGACAAAACCGGTCGTGTCCTCACGCTGAACTTGACTGTTTTGGTTATTATAACAGGGGCTACGACATAGGAAACCACTTCAATGAGTGGATGTTCGACTACTCCGTCTCTGGTCGGCCGGGATTCAGATGTGTCTTCAAAAATTACCCTAATCGAGATGAGCAGGTCAGACGCTGTATGATGCATTATTTGCTTTATTTGTGTGAGCTGGCTGTGACAGGTGCAGGTGAAAGAAAGAAAACATTAATTCTTTCCGTGCTTGTTGTCATAGATGTGACGCTTCCAGTTTCTGACGTGGTGCTTTTTCATGACAAAACCGGTCGTGTCCTCACGCTGAACTTGACTGTTTTGGTTATTATAACAGGGGCTACGACATAGGAAACCACTTCAATGAGTGGATGTTCGACTACTCCGTCTCTGGTCGGCCGGGATTCAGATGTGTCTTCAAAAATTACCCTAATCGAGATGAGCAGGTCAGACGCTGTATGATGCATTATTTGCTTTATTTGTGTGAGCTGGCTGTGACAGGTGCAGGTGAAAGAAAGAAAACATTAATTCTTTCCGTGCTTGTTGTCATAGATGTGACGCTTCCAGTTTCTGACGTGGTGCTTTTCGTCACTTAGAGCGACGTTTGGTTTGTTTCATTAAAAACCCGGTGTAATGTTTAGATTGTAAGCATTTAGTGCGCATACCCCATGACTTTTTTTCAAAATGGCCAAAGAGTGCTTATTTACGAGGGATAAAATTGAAGTTTTCTGCGAGAAATTTCAATTTGGTGATGTAGATAGGGGGTAGATAGGACATGCCCTGTGAGCAGACCACTGTTCTGGAATGTATCCAGAGTAGATCTAGACATATCAGACGACCAGAGAAGTAGTTAGAAGGTTATTTCAGACATTATTTTACCAATAATGTAACATACTATCACAAGATTAGACTGACAGGTAGATCTTGGCATCTCACATGGTAGGTTCTGTACACTAAGACCTATCCAATGGTAAGTTTGACACAGTCATTGTCTAAAAACATCACATTACTTCTTTTTTTCCTAAAAAACTTTGCATTTATGAAATCTTCATACATTTAGTTATATTTTGAAACATAATAGCTACACGGAAATACTGTTTTTCATTCAGTTTTGCAACTATACCCCCTATACATATAAAGACCAGCAGTTTTAATCCGGCATCCAACTGAATGTCCACATTTCTTCCTGAGACACGGAAAGAGTTGAAGTGCTGGGTTTGTTTCTAGTATTTAGATGTGTATCAGTGTGCTCACAGAAAGAAGAGTTCTTGGTTCAGTTCACACAGCTAGCAGTGGCTGCTGCTATAACAACACATATTATACAAACATATGTACCATATTAGATCTTGATTTTCTGCATAGTAAAATCATATGCCAAGTCTGTGGAAAACAGAACAGCTTCCTACACATTACTCTGCACATGTTGTATGTTAAGGGACACATATGATACCTACTTAAGACAGTCCCTTAATTTTGCTACTGTTGATGGGTTCTCTTTAAGTGGAGAAAGAACTTTCTAGAAACTAACAGTTTGTGATGCTACCTTGTTGTCCAGTCATTTTCTATCACATTTGTTTCATAATGCAATGAGCTTGAACTAGCAAAGAGCATGAGCTTTGTTTTCTATCGGGTTCATCCAGCAGATGAGTCTCATGGTTGATGTAGTTAGTGCTAGACCTAGCAGATGAGTCTCATGGTTGATGTAGTTAGTGCTAGGCCTAGCAGATGAGTCTCATGGTTGATGTAGTTAGTGCTAGGCCTAGCAGATGAGTCTCATGGTTGATGTAGTTAGTGCTAGACCTAGCAGATGGGTCTCATGGTTGATGTAGTTAGTGCTAGACCTAGTAGATGGGTCTCATGGTTGATGTAGTTAGTGCTAGGCCTAGCAGATGAGTCTCATGGTTGATGTAGTTAGTGCTAGGCCTAGCAGATGAGTCTCATGGTTGATGTAGTTAGTGCTAGACCTAGCAGATGGGTCTCATGGTTGATGTAGTTAGTGCTAGGCCTAGTATATGAGTCTCATGGTTGATGTAGTTAGTGCTAGACCTAGTAGATGGATCTCATGGTTGATGTAGTTAGTGCTAGGCCTAGTAGATGGGTCTCATGGTTGATGTAGTTAGTGCTAGGTCTAGTAGATGGATCTCATGGTTGATGTAGTTAGTGCTAGGCCTAGTAGATGGGTCTCATGGTTGATGTAGTTAGTGCTAGACCTAGTAGATGGATCTCATAGTTGATGTAGTTAGTGCTAGGCCTAGCAGATGAGTCTCATGGTTGATGCAGCTTCAGGTCAGGTACCTCCAACTTCACCACCAGCAGCTGGTAGAGTGGCCTGTAAGTGTAAGGATTAGCAAGCAGCAGGTGGTGGAGTGGCCTGTAAGTGTAAGGATTAGCAAGCAGCAGGTGGTGGAGTGGCCTGTAAGTGTAAGGATTAGCAAGCAGCAGTTGTTAGAGTGGCCTGTAAGTGTAAGGATTAGCAAGCAGCAGTTGATGGAGTGGCCTGTAAGTGTAAGGATTAGCAAGCAGCAGTTGATGGAGTGGCCTGTAAGTGTAAGGATTAGCAAGCAGCAGTTGATGGAGTGGCCTGTAAGTGTAAGGATTAGCAAGCAGCAGGTGGTGGAGTGGCCTGTAAGTGTAAGGATTAGCAAGCAGCAGGTGGTGGAGTGGCCTGTAAGTGTAAGGATTAGCAACCAGCAGTTGATGGAGTGGCCTGTAAGTGTAAGGATTAGCAAGCAGCAGTTGATGGAGTGGCCTGTAAGTGTAAGGATTAGCAAGCAGCAGTTGTTAGAGTGGCCTGTAAGTGTAAGGACTAGCAAGCAGCAGTTGTTAGAGTGGCCTGTAAGTGTAAGAATTAGCAAGCAGCAGTTGATGGAGTGGCCTGTAAGTGTAAGGATTAGCTAGCAGCAGTTGTTAGAGTGGCCTGTAAGTGTAAGGATTAGCAAGCAGCAGGTGGTGGAGTGGCCTGTAAGTGTAAGGACTAGCAAGCAGCAAGTGACCTCTCTACTGTCTGTGATTATCATCTTGTGATAGAAGTGAGAACACAAACTGTTTCTTGATGGTTAAAAGATTTAGGAGAAAAAAAGAAAGCTGCATGCTGATCACACAAAAATAAATTCCAGTCACTTCTGTGTGTGTGACACCAAAAATGCATTTGTTAAATAGGGTTAATCGTAAATCTGAGAAATTTTAAACTTAAATTATATTGTTTTTATGGATTAATATCTGGAGCCATTACATATCAATGTAAATTGCGGACAGATGTCAAATGAGAAAACATTAAATCGGAGTTTCACTGTATGTTCTTAAAACATTGTAGTTGTATTTTGTTTTGTTTTGCTCTACATGTATTAAAAATCCATACTGGACTGCTGGTCTTATAGTGGTTTTACGTGGTGTGTCTAAAAAGTTCAGTGAATGGTCAGATATCTCAACGGTGACATGGGGCAGGTGCATGGCCATGCACATGGCTATCCAGAGGCATGTCAGGAAGTGCCACCTTCTTGGTTCAACGTGGCGTACCTGTTCTCGATCATCCACGTACTCTCCTGATTTAGTGCCTACAGACTTATTTCTGTTTCCCTGCTTGAAAAGTGTCATGAAAGGTGCACATATTGCGAACGTGGCAGCAATCCAAGAATGTGTGACAGTGGTTCTGCAATCGATTCCAGAAGCTTTATGAACATTGCCAAAAGTGTGTTGTGAAGGTTGGTGATTATTTTGAAGGCCAGTAAAAGTAATTTGTTGGTATCTTCTGTTTTGTTTGTTTTCTGATACCATTCACTGAACTTTTTTGACACACCTCGTGTATATGGTTATTTGAGCCATACATTACTTACATCTTACATCCATCCTGTGTCGTTAAACGTCACATGGGGCTCGCATGATCATTTGCCAAGTTTGCCTTTTTCGGTGAGTTTTTCAACCTCATCAAGGGATTTTATGCCTACTAATTTGGCCTCTCTTAACAGTGTCCTCTTTAGAGTTTCACATGTCGACCTCTTTACTTTTAGTTGTTATATTCCACGTGATAGCTTGTTGTGGGATTCACTGATTGTTTTTTCTCATCACATGGGATGTCAGTGCTGCTTTTGCAATTCTAACTTCATG
Source organism: Achatina immaculata (assembly GCA_009760885.1). Lineage (NCBI taxonomy): Eukaryota > Metazoa > Mollusca > Gastropoda > Stylommatophora > Achatinidae > Lissachatina > Lissachatina immaculata. The sequence goes on along the minus strand of CM019713.1, from coordinate 65,511,437 downwards.
TCTGTCACCTTCCTGGTCTATGTAGCTGCCGAGGTATGCAGATTGGTTGACTTCTTCAACAGCTGTCCCTTCTGTGTATATTTTTCCTTCTTGATTAATGGGAAGTGTCAATATTTTTTTTTTTTTCCATGTTAATTTCAAGTCCTATTTTACTAGCCAGTAAAGACAGGGAATCTGTTTTTTCTTGCATCGAATTCACATTGTCACTGATAAGAGTTATGTCATCTACAAAATCAAGATTTTCTAGTTGCGTCCCATGTACCCAGTCAATGCCTGTTTTACCTGTGCAACATTTTTTTATTACGAAGTCTATGGCAGTTCCATACATCCTTGTTTTATGCCTGTTTCAATCTGGAACCATTCTCTCATTCCTTCTTATGTGTTGACTGCACAAACATATCCGTTGTAGAGGTCTCTAATGATGTTGATAGTCTTAGATGGTATTCTTAAAATTCTCCACAATGAATCTCTGTGTATGCCATCAAATGCCTTTTTAAAATCTAATAAGGTCAGGATTAATGGTTTATACTTTTCAATATGTTCTTCGAGTAATATTCTTAGAGTAAAGATCTGGTCGAGACAGCTTCTCTCTTTTCTAAATCCTGCTTGTTTTTTCTCTCATTGCAGTATCCACTGTATCTTTAATTCTATTCAGAATCACTTTGCAAAATACTTTTGACACAACTAATAGTAAGGTTACTCCTCTCCAGTTATTGTAGTCACAAAGGTTGCCTTTTTTTTTGTATTTTAGCAGTGATTCCCTTTTTCCATTTAGAAGGGACCTTTTCTTCTTTCCAAATATTATTAAACATTCTCTGTAGTTGACTCATGTTGTCACTGTTAATAGCTTTTAACATTTCGGCTGTTATTTTATCTTCACCTGCAGCTTTGTTGTTAGCCATTAGATTCACTGCTACTTCAGTTTCGTTCAATGTAATTTCATCTAGGTTGACATTTAGTTGTGGGGCTGGTAAGTCGGTTTCAAGGTCTATCAATTTTTTCAGGTGTGGTCGATTAAGTATTTCTTGAAAGTGTTCAGCACATCTTTGTTTTTGGTCTTTACTTAATATTAATAGTGTTTCAGTTTTGCTAAGGATTGGTCTTTCTTTAGATGTAATAGTACCTGTCAGTCTCTTTTATATATTATATAGTTTTGCTGTCTCCTGTTTTTGCTACTTTCTCTGCCTCTTTCGCCATATTGTCCATGTATTTTCTTTTATACCTTCTAGTTGAACCTTTTACTTTATTGTTTAGTTTTTTATATGTTGCTTTTGCCAAATCTCTTCCAAAATCTGTCTTTATGTTCAACATGGCTAATTTGGCTGCTCATCTTTCATATATGTATTTCCATGTGTTTTCCTGCTATCCATGCTTTTGTATTTTTTTTTTTTTTTTGCAGTCCAGCGCTTGCTTTTTCTGCTGTGATTATGGCTGTGATATAAGGGTTCCATAAATCATCTCTATCTATCTCCTGTACCTCACTGAGTGCTACGAACTGTTTGGTAAGTTCCAGACTGAAACTCCTGTTAGTATTTTCTTCTTGTAGGCTGTGGCTGTTCTTTTCCCTGCTTCTGACCGTCACATTTCACCGATGCCCAGTATATGTAAGTGGTATCTATCCATTTCTCTGATTACTTGAGCGGTTTTTGATGGTGCTGCCGTTGTTCTTACATTCCAGAATGTAATCTTTGTCATGTATTTGGGGCCAATGAATGCATTCTTTTGATCATTTTCCAAGTTCTTCGGAGTTGGTATTCCTGTTGTGTCACCCTTGACTTGGTTGATTTTGTTGTGAGTATCCATAAAATTTCCTTTTTTCCCTCAACTAGAGTCGCCTCTAGGTGGGTCTAGGTATAAGGTTGTTAGCCTTATGCTCATGTTCGGAATATGTGGTGAGTCGAGCGACATCCCACTGAATTTTGCTTACTTACAGGAGCGTTAAAAAATGCCTGCCGTCTTGCACATCACCCGTATGTTACTGCAGATGTTAAAGTAGTTTTATATACTACTGGACAAAAGTTAGGGGCCGGTCATTAATTCAACCATGTGTTTATTTTGATTGCCGTACGAAAACTGTAAACAAATTTATTGTAGAATCTTGATTAAATTGCACTCTCAGGCAGTCCTCTATGCAGCCGGGGCATAAACAGCACCAACTGTTCATCACAACAAGTGTAAAAATCATGTGCAGTAGCATTGTCCTAGACAAAATGTTAGGGCATTTTTAAAAGTGTCAGCATAACCCAGCGGGTAATTAAATCGTGCTGATTTGTGCAGCATGTGCAAGAAGCATCCTTAATGAACACTTTTCACCTTCCAATCATTTTTATTAAAGTGGTTTGGGGGTATTTTTATCGTTTGAAAAACATCTTGCCACCGCGAAGGTATTTTAGCACCTTTGAGCATCATTAGGTCATAGCCTTGGTTGAAAGCAGTTTATCTGGCCGTAAAGTTGCACAGCGTTCAGGGATGTCCCTTTCTACCGTCTAAAGGCATTTGGAGCGATTTTGTGCAACCGGAGGAGTAGAAGACAAGCATCGTTCAAGCCGACCTCGTTGCATGAATAGACAAGATGACAGATACCTGCAGCTGTCAATACTTCGCAACCAGACAGTAACGTCTTCCACTTTCAGAAACCAGCTAATAAATACAGCAAACGTCAGTGTTAGCGGCAGAACAATTCGCAGGCGTTTAAGAGAATCTGGGCTGACTTCACGATGACCAGCAATAAGAATACCTCTTACTCCAGCTTCACCTCAGAGCTAGAGTTGCCTGGTGCCAGCAGCACATCCATTGGACGAGGTGCCAGTAGGGTGAAATTTTTTTCACGGATGAATCTCGCTGCAGTATATCCTTCAATGATAGCAGAATCCATGTTTAGAGAAGGGCAGAAGAAAGGATCATTAAAATTGCTTGGCCAGCTCGGTCGCCCGATCTGTCACCCATTGAGCACATTTGTAATGATGTAGGCAGACGGGTTTCGACAAATCATCCTCCACCTGTTGATGTCACCCAGCCGACCCTTTTCCTTCAACAAGAGTGGCAGGTCATTCCACAGAATGTCCTAACAACCCTGGTTAACTCGATGAGGCAACGGCGCTTCGAATGTCTGGCAGCGATTGGTGGCCGCACGCGATACTGACATGTTTGTTGTTTGAAGACCTCTCTTGTGAATTTTTGGACGAGGTGTGAGAGATTTCACCAGCTTGATGTGTGTGTATTCCTATTCCGATTTGCAAATGAAATGATTGAATTTGTTCAGTTTTAAATGCTGTTTTCCTTGGTACTAATTGCTTGTTTGTTAGTCAGTTTATTTTGTTTTTGTAAGAATTAAAAAAACCAGCCCTTAACTTTTGTCCAGTAGTATATATGGTTATCTGAGTCATACATTACTGCAGGTGTTAAAGTAGTTTTATATATGGTTATCTGAGTCATACATTACTGCAGGTGTTAAAGTAGTTTTATATATGGTTATCTGAGTCATACATTACTGCAGGTGTTAAAGTAGTTTTATATACGGTTATCTGAGTCATACATTACTGCAGGTGTTAAAGTAGTTTTATATACGGTTATCTGAGTCATACATTACTGCAGGTGTTAAAGTAGTTTTATATACGGTTATCTGAGTCATACATTACTGCAGGTGTTAAAGTAGTTTTATATACGGTTATCTGAGTCATACATTACTGCAGGTGTTAAAGTAGTTTTATATACGGTTATCTGAGTCATACATTACTGCAGGTGTTAAAGTAGTTTTATATATGGTTATCTGAGTCATACATTACTGCAGGTGTTAAAGTAGTTTTATATACGGTTATCTGAGTCATACATTACTGCAGGTGTTAAAGTAGTTTTATATACGGTTATCTGAGTCATACATTACTGCAGGTGTTAAAGTAGTTTTATATACGGTTATCTGAGTCATACATTACTGCAGGTGTTAAAGTAGTTTTATATACGGTTATCTGAGTCATACATTACTGCAGGTGTTAAAGTAGTTTTATATACGGTTATCTGAGTCATACATTACTGCAGGTGTTAAAGTAGTTTTATATACGGTTATCTGAGTCATACATTACTGCAGGTGTTAAAGTAGTTTTATATATGGTTATCTAAGTCATACATTACTGCAGGTGTTAAAGTAGTTTTATATATGGTTATCTGAGTCATACATTACTGCAGGTGTTAAAGTAGTTTTATATACGGTTATCTGATGTGCTGAGGAGAACATAGCAAGAGGGGCGAAGTGGATGAAGTGAGAGATGATAGCAACAGGCTCATGGGAGTGGTCATCGCCACGCTTGGTCGAGAATGTAGGGAGTGGATGGGAGCCATGTCTGGGTTTGCAGTTGAGTAACTAGTTGACGCTCATGTCCAGCCGTATGACCCAGTCATCTTTACAAGTGGCTCAGAGCTGTGAAACAAAAGGAGTGGATGGGGCTTTGTCCTCTGTAGGCGAGGCACAGAATGCGTGGGCCCTTGTACGACTGCATCGAATATGCAGATGGAAATTTAGGCGGTGGTCAAGGCTCTGTCCTGGCTAATTCGGCAGAATGATACACAGTGTGGTGGTGACAGGCAGGATGATACACACGGTGTGGTGGTAACAGGCAGGATGATACACACAGTGTGGTGGTAACAGGCAGAATGATATACACAGTGTGGTGGTGACAGGCAGAATGATACACACAGTGTGGTGGTAACAGGCAGAATGATACACATGGTGTGGTGGTGACAGGCAGAATGATACACATGGTGTGGTGGTGACAGGCAGAATGATATACACAGTGTGGTGGTGACAGGCAGAATGATATACACAGTGTGGTGGTGACAGGCAGAATGATACACACAGTGTGGTGGTGACAGGCAGAATGATACACACAGTGTGGTGGTGACAGGCAGAATGATACACACAGTGTGGTGGTGACAGGCAGAATGATATACACAGTGTGGTGGTGACAGGCAGAATGATATACACAGTGTGGTGGTGACAGGCAGAATGATATACACAGTGTGGTGGTGACAGGCAGAATGATATACACAGTGTGGTGGTGACAGGCAGAATGATATACACAGTGTGGTGGTGACAGGCAGAATGATACACACAGTGTGGTGGTAACAGGCAGAATGATATACACAGTGTGGTGGTGACAGGCAGAATGATACACATGGTGTGGTGGTGACAGGCAGAATGATATACACAGTGTGGTGGTGACAGGCAGAATGATACACACAGTGTGGTGGTAACAGGCAGAATGATATACACAGTGTGGTGGTGACAGGCAGAATGATATACACAGTGTGGTGGTGACAGGCAGAATGATATACACAGTGTGGTGGTGACAGGCAGAATGATATACACAATGTGGTGGTGACAGGCAGAATGATACACATGGTGTGGTGGTGACAGGCAGAATGATACACATGGTGTGGTGGTGACAGGCAGAATGATATACACAGTGTGGTGGTGACAGGCAGAATGATATACACAGTGTGGTGGTGACAAGCAGAATGATATACACAGTGTGGTGATGACAGGAAGAATGATACACAGGGTGTGGTGGTGACAGGCAAAATGATACATACAGTGTGATGATGACAGGCAAAATGATACATACAGTGTGGTGGTGACAGGCAAAATGATACATACAGTATGGTGGTGACAGGCAGAATGATATACACAGTGTGGTGGTGACAGGCAGAATGATATACATAGTGTGGTGGTGACAGGCAGAATGTTAGACATGGTGTGGTGATGACAGGAAGAATGATACACAGGGTGTTGTGGTGACAGGCAAAATGATACATACAGTGTAGTGGTGACAGGCAGAATGATACACAAAGTGTGGTGGTGGCAAGCAGAATGATACACATAGTGTGGTGGTGACAGGCATAATGATACACACAATGTGGTGGTGACAGGCATAATGATACACACAATGTGGTGGTGACAGGCAGAATGATATACACAATGTGGTGGTGACAGGCAGAATGATATACACAGTGTGGTGATGACAGGCAGAATGATACACAGGGTGTGGTGGTGACAGGAAGAATGATACACAGGGTGTGGTGATTCCAGGAAGAATGATACACAGGGTGTGGTAGTGACAGGCAAAATGATACATACAGTGTGGTGGTGACAGGCAGAATGATACATACAGTGCGATTATGACAGGCAAAATGATACATACAGTGTGGTGGTGACAGGCAAAATGATACATAAAGTGTGATGATGACAGGCAAAATGATACATACAGTGTGGTGGTGACAGGCAAAATGATACACAAAGTGTGGTGGTGGCAGGCAGAATGATACACATAGTGTGGTGGTGACAGGCATAATGATACACACAATGTGGTGGTGACAGGCAGAATGATATACACAGTGGTGGTAACAGGCAGAATGATATACACTGTGGTGGTGACAGGCAGAATGATAGACATGGTGTGGTGATTCCAGGAAGAATGATACACAGGGTGTGGTGGTGACAGGCAAAATGATACATACAGTGTGGTGGTGACAGGCAGAATGATACATACAGTGTGGTGGTAACAGGCAGAATGATACATACAGTGTGTGGTGACAGGCAAAATGATACATACAGTGTGGTGGTAACAGGCAGAATGATATACACTGTGGTGGTGACAGGCAGAATGTTAGACATGGTGTGATGATGACAGGAAGAATGATACACAGGGTGTGGTGGTGACGGGCAAAATGATACATACAGTGTGGTGTGACAGGCAAAATGATACATACAGTGTGGTGGTGACAGGCAAAATGATACATACAGTGTGGTGGTGACAGGCAAAATGATACATACAGTGTGGTGGTGACAGGCAAAATGATACATACAGTGTGGTGGTGACAGGCAAAATGATACATAAAGTGTGATGATGACAGGCAAAATGATACATACAGTGTGGTGGTGACAGGCAAAATGATACACAAAGTGTGGTGGTGGCAGGCAGAATGATACACATAGTGTGGTGGTGACAGGCATAATGATACACACAATGTGGTGGTGACAGGCAGAATGATATACACAGTGGTGGTAACAGGCAGAATGATATACACTGTGGTGGTGACAGGCAGAATGATAGACATGGTGTGGTGATTCCAGGAAGAATGATACACAGGGTGTGGTGGTGACAGGCAAAATGATACATACAGTGTGGTGGTGACAGGCAGAATGATACATACAGTGTGGTGGTAACAGGCAGAATGATACATACAGTGTGGTGGTGACAGGCAAAATGATACATACAGTGTGGTGGTAACAGGCAGAATGATATACACTGTGGTGGTGACAGGCAGAATGTTAGACATGGTGTGATGATGACAGGAAGAATGATACACAGGGTGTGGTGGTGACGGGCAAAATGATACATACAGTGTGGTGGTGACAGGCAAAATGATACATACAGTGTGGTGGTGACAGGCAAAATGATACATACAGTGTGGTGGTGACAGGCAAAATGATACATACAGTGTGGTGGTGACAGGCAAAATGATACATACAGTGTGGTGGTGACAGGCAAAATGATACATACAGTGTGGTGGTGACAGGCAGAATGATACATACAGTGTGGTGGTGATGGACTCTCACACCCTTTTGCAAGATATATAGGGATTTGCTGTGTCATGAATGGGTTCATCTCTTGGGAGAATCCAGTATCACCAGGGTGACATGGACTGGCCAGGGCATGCAGGGGTGACAGGTAGCCAGTCATGTTGAGTGTAAAACTGATGCAACAGGTATGATTCCTGTGGAGAGGAAGGATAGTGAAGTCTGTGACAGAGGAACAAGAAGAGGAAAGAGCATGTGTTGATAATATATACGAGGGGAAGTCACTAAGTAACTCGCAAATTGAAATATTTTATCAGTGGCAGTTATCAGGTAGTATTTAAATATATCCTTAGATAGTACCATCATCCAACTTTATAATAGTTGTATGTAGGGGGCGCTGGGAGATACATGCACATATGCAAAGCAATAACAAAATGGCTACCCAACTGTTAGTGTGTACCAAAGAAGAACAGAGAAGTGTATTGCAATTTTCATGGGCTAAAGGACGTTCAGTTAAGGACATTCATAAGGAAATGATTACAGTTTAGCTGAAAAGTGTTTATCACATAAAGTGGTCTATAACTGGGTAAAAGAATTTTCTCAGGGACGCACTGAAATGGTTGACAAAGTCCAACTTGGCTGTCCAGTTCAGATTGCAACAGAAGCGACTGTGCAATATGTGAATGAGATTATCTGAGCTGATAGATGAGTAACGATCGACAGTGTAGCAAGTGCAGTCGGATGTTCACATGGCTTAACCTACAGAATAATGCATGAGCAATTGAATTTTCAGAAAGTTTGCTCACGTTGGGTACTCAGATATCTGAATGAAGAACACAAAATGAACCGATTTGGTTTGTCATTGCAACATCTCTATCATTACGCAAATGAAGGTGAAGACGTACTCCAAAGGATTATTACTGGAGACGAATCTTGGGTGCACCACTACCAACCCGAATCAAAACGTGCCTCAATGCAATGGAAACACCCGTCATCGCCATGCGCAAAAAAATTCAAGATTACGCCTTCTGCGGGGAAAGTTATGTTGACAGTTTTCTGGGATTATCAAGGAGTGTTGTTAACCAAGTTCCAGAAGTATGTTGACAGTGTGAATTCTGTATCGTACTGTGAAGTTCTGTTGATGCTACGGGATGCAATTCGAAGAAAACGTCCTGGTCTGCTGACTAGAGGTGTGCTTCTCCTTCATGACAATGCCAGACCACATATGGCTCGGTTAACCCAAGAGAATAATAGCCAGTTTGGTTGGGAAGTTCTTGAACATCCACCCTATAGTCCTGACTTAGCTCCAAGTAATTTTCACCTGTTTGATCCATTGAAAAACTACCTTGGCGGGAGAAGATTCTCGAGTGACGAAGAGGTGGAAACAGAAGTAAAAAAAATGGTTCAGAAATCGGACTCCCGATTTTTACGCCATGGGTATTGCATCACTGATTACACGATGGGACAAATGTATCAATGTTGGTAGCGATTACGTTGAGAAATAGGGGAATAATATAGGTTCAGAAATTAAAAGTTCTCAAATTACTGTTGCATTTAGTTGTTTTTTTTTTGTAACAAGCATTTGCGAGTTACTTAGTGACTTCCCATCATATCTACAGAGGATGAAGGATGGAGGTGTGAGGGGGAGGGAGGAAGAGCTGGATGACTGGCTGCTAGTATTCGAGGTTCCAGGAGCAACAGCTGACTGACACAGTTAGTCCTCATACTCTTCAGTGGTTACTGAACCAGAGAGCAGAGCATGTCTGGGTGATGCCAAGTCCTAGATTCAAGATTCTCCCCCGCCTGTGTCCTGGCTTCTCCTTTCTTTCTCACAGCTTTCTAAGACTAGAATCAGCTTCATCTCTCTGTTATCATCCGAGTTACATCACTCATTTATTATGTGTTTTTACTATAGTATACTTTATGAAATGATTACATTACTAATTTATTATGTTTTTACTACAGTACACTTTATGAAATGATTACATTACTAATTTATTATGCTTTTACTACAGTACACTTTATGAAATGATTACATTACTAATTTATTATGCTTTTACTACTTTACACTTTATGAAATGATTACATCACTAATTTATTATGATTTTACTACTTTACACTTTATGAAATGATTACATCACTAATTTATTATGCTTTTACTACAGTACACTTTATGAAATGATTACATTACTAATTGTATTAATTTTTTTTTTTTTTTGCTACAGTACACCTTCTTTCGAATGTACCTGCATGCCTCTGGAAAAGTAGAGATTACACAACAGGACCTGACCTCCATGTACAGAGAGACGAACACATTTGCCCTGCATTCACACTTTCTCTGGGGAGTTTGGGCTATGGTGCAAGCACAGACATCAAGCATAGAGTTTGATTACACTGTAAGTATGTCATTCTCCTGTAGAAGTCAAGTAAATCAAGTAAGTCAAGTAAATCAAGTAAGTCAAGTAAATCAAGTAAGTCAAGTAAATCAAGTAAGTCAAGTAAGATTTGCAGGTTTTTTTTGTTTTTGTTCTTGTTTTGTGAATTCAGCTTTTGTTGAATATAATGTTTATATCAAAGCTTTAATTTCAGTCTTTCATGTTATTACCATTCATACCACATAACATTTTACATGTGGAAAAATATGTCAAGTTTTACAAGCATATTGTAAAAATATATGTTTGATGTTTTATAGTCAGAATGTAAAAATATGTCAAGTTTTACAAGCATATTGTAAAAATGTGTCCTGTTTTATAAGAGAGATTTTCTCATCCCACCTTTGCAGGCTTATGCCCTCAAGAGATTCGAGGCTTACTTTCAAGTGAAGAGAAGTCTGCCAGACATGTTTTGTGATGGCAGCAGTTAGCAAGAAATGTTCTAGGATGGTAACAGTTATCAAGAAATGTTCAACAATGACAGCAATTAGGAAGAAATGTTCCAGAATGACCTCATTTATCAAGAAATGTTCTAGAATGACCTCAGTTATCAGGAAATGTTCTAGGGTGACCGGAGTCATCTTAGAATGTTCAGCGACATCAGCAAGACATAAATATCCACATATCTCATTAACTATATCACATGAGAATCTTGCAGGCTTTTTGTTTTAGAAATGACTGCATTATAATTTAGCCAAGCCTGATGTTGTGGGCCCTTCTTATGTCTGTTTTAATGTGGGGATTTATTCATATCATGCATGTGGGGCTGATCTCATGCATGTGGGAGCTGATATCATGCATGTGGGGGCTGATCTCATTCTGTTTGCATGTCAGGTGTTTGCTGCAGTTATAGAATTGGGAGAACTCTTCTCTTTCTTGGAGTATTTTCTTGTGTTGTGATGTGAGAAAGATGGGTTTTTTTTTTTTCATCTTAATCTTCTTCTTCTTTGCATTTATTTACATTTTTTTTTTATATAACTCAGATTCGCTCATGTGTCTGTTGTAGAACCAAACATTTCCTGACATCACACAACCGTCTTACAGACAACATGTAGTCAAAATATCATCAGTACTTGTGCAACCATCCTACAGACAACATGTAGTCAAAATATCATCAGTACTTGTAGAACCATCTTACAGACAACATGTAGTCAAAATATCATCAATACTTATATGACCATCTTACAGAACACCAGCACTCTGATCAACAGCTTGGAAGGCCATGTAGATTTACATTTTGTCAGAATTTAAATTTCAGTTCAGAAAATTTGGTATTTTTTAACTTAACTGCACAAAATGATACTTTTCTCAGCAATTCAGGATGTTTAAATGCAGCACTTCAAGATGTTTAGATGCTGCTGTTACAGCACTTCAGATGTTTAGATGCTGCTGTTACAGCACTTCAAGATGTTTAGATGCTGCTGTTACAGCACTTCAGGATGTTTAGATGCTGCTGTTGCGCACTTCAGGATGTTTAGATCTGCTGTTACAGCACTTCAGGATGTTTAGATCTGCTGTTACAGCACTTCAGGATGTTTAGATGCTGCTGTTACAGCACTTCAGGATGTTTAGATCTGCTGTTACAGGAGAATTTGTCCATAAAATCAGCAGTTGTGACAAATGTCTAAAGTTTGCATGTCAGGGTAGTCACATGTCGCGGCAGTCATGGTCACATTGAGAGAAATGTTTAAACTTTGTCATGAGTCTTGGTCAGGAAGGTTGTGATCATGTGACTGCCTTTGTTTGAATGCTAGGTTACGTGATGGATGTCTAGCCAGTTGCATTATGTGTTCATCGAATGATGGAGGGTTTTATTTCAGAACAAATCTGTTGTTTGTTCATATTTACTTTTTTTACATCTTGAATCTAGGAATTAGCGTCATTGCATTCGGGACACATTTACACATGCTCCACTACCTGCTTCAGCAACCACCGAAGATTTAATTTTTTATACAAGGAGTTCACAAAGTCAGCGTGCAATATCGTAGTGGTATCTTAGTGGCTGTGATATCTAGGCACATCTGCCTGCCTCATGACAGCATTGAGTAGCCAGTCAAGTGTACTGATAGCAAATGTTATGTGATATAAGCTAATTAGACACACACACACCTTATCACAAATGTTATGTGATGTAAGCTAATTAGACACACACACCTTATCACAAATGTTATGTGATATAAGCTAATTAGACACACACACCTTATCACAAATGTTATGTGATGTAAGCTAATTAGACACACACACCTTATCACAAATGTTATGTGATATAAGCTAATTAGACACTTATAACAAATGTTAGAAGTGATGTCCTTGTGAGTCTACTCAAGTTTGAACACGTTTAATTTTTATTTTATTCTCAAATACTGTTATTAGATCTGCATGTGAAGTGTTTCTTATGTGCATGTTAACATGACCTGAGAGGTGAAACAAGACCCCATCTTAAAAAAGGTGACATCCAGAATATTAACAGTTTTAGTTTGAATGAGATTTGTAAACCAATCACAGTAATGGAGTCGTTTTTCATGATCTGCCGGTGGCAATTGTTGGACCACAGTTACTTTATATGGGAAGAGTTTCACATTTTCTCTGACCGCTTTATGCTCTGTTGCAAGCCCGATACCTTCCTGTTGTGCCAACTTCCACAAAGCCTTTGATGGACTCTGAAGCATAGAGTCAGAAATGTTTGATAACTTCTCCTTGTTAAGTTTAGATGGTCTCCCGCCACAGTGTGTGTCTAACACTGAGCCTGTTTCATGAAATTCTCAGTAAGTTTATAAACTGCATTGTGATGAGGTGCGAGTGTTCCTGGGAATGTTTCAGTAAACTTCTCCACTAAATCTTGAAATACGTGTTCAACAAGAAAAGTACATTCTTCTAGTGAAAGAACCATACTGAATAAACTTTAATCAATTCGCCCATCATGCACTTCATATGCTGCTTAACAACTGAATACACAGACGCAGAAGACAGACTGAATACACAGACGCAGAAGACAGACAGTGAATGTACACAGCAGCATACTTCAACATGCTAACCTGCGCAGGTACATGTGCCTGGATATTGCACCCAGTACTACTATACCAGAATCAGTACTGGGATACTGCACCCAGTACTACTATACCAGAATCAGTACTGGGATACTACACCCAGTACTACTATACCAGAATCAGTACTGGGATACTGCACCCAGTACTACTATACCAGAATCAGTACTGGGATACTGCACCCAGTACTACTATACCAGAATCAGTACTGGGATACTGCACCCAGTACTACTATACCAGAATCAGTACTGGGATACTGCACACTGACTTTGCGAACTCCCTGTACTTTAACATTTAAGATATGAAAAGTTGCATTTTTTTTATTTTTTAAATAAACACCAGAATGTTTATCATGAAAGATTGTCTCAGATATTCTTGAAGGCAGGTTTTTACTATGCTTGTCATGTTCCGTTATGTTTGATAAAATGGATACTAGAGCTCAAACTAGGGTTTTGTCTGGTGTTTTTTTTTTTCAACATGGGTTATTTTTTTAAACTAAGTGCTGAAAAAGATTAGTGAAAGAAACGGTGTTGGCAGTGAATTTAGACTAAAGATAAATGTCAAGTCATATTTATGACATGAGACAGTGATATGATCTAAACAAACTGGCAAACCTGCCACTTGCTACGTGTGTCCACCTGCCACTTGCTACGTGTGTCCACCTGCCACTTGCTACGTGTGTCCACCTGCCACTTGCTACGTGTGTCCACCTGCTAATTGGTACGTCTAACAGTAGCTAAAAAAAAAAACCCCTAGAAAGTTAAGTAAGCAGGTAGACACAGAGCAAGAACTAGTCAGCTTATAGAAGCAGGACAACATTCTATAAGAGGTTTTCACATTCTTGATCTTTGTGCATTTAGAGTGCTAGATAGACATTTAACATAGACAAGCAGAGTAAATAGATAAGGAATCATTTAATATAGAACATTAAACTTCCCCTGTTATCCAGGATATTGAGGTGAGCTGCCAGTTCCGTAGAACAGAATAAATGTCTATAAAACACTGTACAAAGTGTGACCTGTATTAGCATGGACATGACTGTCAGTGTATGAAGTGAAGACAAGGTATTCACACAGAAATCACCGTCACATACATGGCAGCATTCTGGAGTGGATTAGCCCGGGGGGAAAAAACCACAGAATTTAAATTAGAAACTTTAGCAGCACATACCACAGTTTCCCTGTCTGTTGTCTGGCCAAGACAGTACAGGCCACAGTTTCCCAGTATGTTGTCTGGCCAAGACAGTACATACCACAGTTTGCCATATATTGTCTGCTCCAGTAGCTATCATGTTAGCATAGAAAACAGCATTTAATGACATTCATCATTTTAGACCAGTATTACTTATTTGGTGATTGTTTTTCCTATATTGGTTTTAATCGCTTTTATTCTAGAATAAAAAAGGGCCCATTTCCTGCTCTTATCTGGAAGTCATATCACTTATCTGTAAATAACTTGTTCCAACATTTTCACGTAGTCACCACACTGATGTCAAAGACTCTTCACTTGAGTTTTTTCACGTGTGTTAAGTGTGAAGCAGCCGACATTCACTTCGGTGTAGATTATTCACTTCAGCGTAGATTAGTGCAGTGATATGGAGCCACAGCAAGAGGTTTCAGTGTAGATTAGTGCAGTGATATGGAGCCACAGCAAGAGGTTTCAGCGTAGATTAGTGCAGTGATATGGAGCCACAGCAAGAGGTTTCAGCGTAGATTAGTGCAGTGATATGGAGCCACAGCAAGAGGTTTCAGTGTAGATTAGTGCAGTGATATGGAGCCACAGCAAGAGGTTTCAGTGTAGATTAGTGCAGTGATATGGAGCCACAGCAAGAGGTTTCAGCGTAGATTAGTGCAGTGATATGGAGCCACAGCAAGAGGTTTCAGTGTAGATTAGTGCAGTGATATGGAGCCACAGCAAGAGGTTCAAGCTCAGATGCTTGAAACAAAATGTAGGAAGTGGTTTTTTTAAAATATTTTTTTCTTACCATGCATGATGCTTGTGAGAATTTTGAGACTTTTAAAGTTGTTTTGATTTTTTAACAACTTTCATTTCTATCTGTAAGTGTTCATGTAGCAATTTTACAAGTTTTCTTTTATTTACACTGACTTTCTTGACCTGGAGTTTTGTTTTAAGTTTCTCTTTTTTTTTCTTTTTCTTTCACATTTCTGTTTTTTGTTTTTTTGTTTTTTTTTCTTCTGTTATATTTCACCTTGTGTTTTAGCACTGCATGCTTTGTCTGGGCTTTCCACAGCGCACTCCGTTCTTGTCGATGCTTGCGCTGGTACTGTCACCATTGGAGTATGGTCTTGGCCCCTGTCCAGTGCACAGCTGAACAGACTAGAGCGTGTACAGAATGAGGCAATGAGAGTGGTCTTGGGTTGCACCAAGGATACTCCGGTGGCAGCCATGAGCTTTCTGCTTGTTATGCTGAGTGTGAGGTCTAAACACATGCTCAGATAAAGGGTTGCTGGCATGAAGGATCATTCTCTCCATAAGGAGCTGGGGTTGGTAAAGGGAAGACGCATCAAACCAGGCAGATTCTAGATGGCTGAGCCAAAGGATACAACAAAGTCAGTTTGCAATCTGGATGAGGTACCTAAAGGTGATGACAACTGTTCCCTCTAAGCTGCGTGGCTGTGCACAGAAAAAAATCATACCCCGCACAAAATTTTTGGAATAACACAAAAAGAAAAAAGAAACAGGTACTTTTATTTTCCAGTTTTCAGGTGTTACTCTGTGCTATAACTGAGATCAAGAAAAGTAGAATGATGGTAGATGTTTTTCTTTTACTGGTTCTTTCTTGTTGAGAAATGACTTTCAGATCAGATGTTTCAACTGGTCTTTTATCTCGTAGTTTCAGTAGAGCTGTAGCAGAATCATGACGAGGCAAGTGGGCACACAGAGAATAGAGGGTAATTAAAATATAAGGGCAGATGAATTTCCACTGCATCATGGAAAAAGAGAATGTCCATTGAGTTGCTCAGGTATGGAAAAATCTTGGTAACTAATTCCAGACATCATGACTACCAACATTAGAGTCATCCTGTTTTTTTTAATAGCAATAGATCAATAGATTTGTACATGCAATATTTTTTTACACACAAGCTGAACATTTTGCACACAGACCGCAAACTCTTAGAGGGAACATTGGTGATAACTGGTTATGGGACCAACCTCAGCTAACAAAGGTAGAATGTTAATTTTGTTTAAGTACAAGAAGAGCCGTGAACGTCGAGACAGCACCAGGAACAGTTGAACTGTGCGTTCAAGATCTCACCTAGCATCACTGTGGGTTTTCTGACACGATAATATATACAGATGGCTAATTGTCTTGAAACACAAGAAGTGGTTGGGGTTTTGTTGTCTACCGAAACGGAAGACCAGATTTTGGGAGCTTTTGAAGCCAGCACTTCAAACATGTGAATGGAAATTGAGGCTGTGTTGGTGGCAATGGAATGGTTAGTTGCTTATGATGTGGTTAATGGTGTCACTGTGACAGATTCACAGAGTATGCTTCATAAGATTGAGAAGCATTTGCTTTGAAAAGAGTGGGTTCATCTGTTAAGCCAGTCAACGGTGACAAGCCTAACATGGCTTTACTGTTCAGGGCATACAGGACTACATGGGAATGATGTGACAGACAGACTTTCTGGACAGGCTAAAATAAATGGCAGACTAAGAATGGACAAGGGGGACATTGCTAGAACTGTACTGGACAGACTGCTGGAAAATGAAGAGCAGGAATGGAAGAACAATGTAGCTGTGAGGAGACTGCTGGAGCTAGGACAGATTAAAACTGCTGGAAGGAAATCCGTACTGTGTGGCAGAAGACTCATCGTAAACAACCAACATTTGACAGGAACTATTAGCAGACATACTCTTGGATGGATGCTGCGGCATGCATCAGAACATATATGGGGTTGTCCCGAATGCAGTGAAGCCGGAGTCTGTATTTTGAACCTTGCTTTGTCCAGGTGAATATTTAAGGCAGGTCCGCAGGTAACTCTTTGAAACACTGGCTATTAACTGAAGCAAGATGTGATTTATACAAATATCATTTGACTTTGAAAGTTTGTATATGTTGATATTAGTGGGAAATAATATGATATTAGGTTTATTTAATTTGTGTGGGCCAGGTCACAGGAAAATTGATGTGTTTTCTGTCAGTGTTTTTGTATGTGTTTCTGCATGTTTTTGTATGTGTTTCTGCATGTTTTTGTATGTGTTTCTGCATGTTTTTGTTTGTGTTTCTGCATGTTTTTGGTTTCTTTTTCAGGTATGAGTGTTCTGTTTGAGTTTTCTATACTTGTTTTCGTTGGTGGAGTGTACAATAGACAGAAGATCTGTGGCCATAAAGACCAAGTAGCTGATCATTCCAGAGACTGTTTTTTTGTTGTTGAAGTCCTTGTGCATTGACAGTACAGAGATGGACATCTGTGAGAGAAATATTGGCAGTACAGAGATGGACATCTGTGAGAGAAATATTGGCAGTACAGAGATGGACATCTGTGAGAGAAATAATGACAGTACAGAGATGGACATCTGTGAGAGAAATAATGACAGTACAGAGATGGACATCTGTGAGAGAAATATTAACAGTACAGAGATGGACATCTGTGAGAGAAATATTGACAGTACAGAGATGGACATCTGTGAGAGAAATATTGACAGTACAGAGATGGACATCTGTGAGAGAAATATTGACAGCTTACAGGTGAAAATCAGTGAGAGAAATGTTGCAGAGACCAGCACATATCTTTTTATTGCCATGCACACTTGTATTGTGTGAGATTTCTGTTTGGAGTAGCCACACAATGTGTGAGACTTATTTCTCATGACATCTCATAGTATTCAATTGTTTTATAATGAAAGCTTCGTATTTCATGGCTAAACTGAGACATTTTACTCTGAAAGTATCATGGTGTAACTTACACATTTTACTCTGAGAGTATCAAGGTGTAAAACATCATTGAATATTTTGTATTGGGAATGGTCTTATAGTCCATCTTTGTCCATTTTACGTTAGAAATTTGATGTAATTCATTTTTACACATTTTACACTGGCAATATCATGATGTGATTCAACTTTACAGTTTACAACAAAACTCTCATGACATGTTCTTCCTTTCTATTTATGAAAAGAAGGCTTACAATAAAAGTTATCCTCAGCTTCTGTTGGCTGTTCTATCTTACACATCCAGTAAGATTCATTTTTCTTGCACTTTTAATGCTGTGTGAAATGTATTACAAAATTATCACATTTCTCTTACCTTGTTTCATTTTGTGTGTTTCTTGCTTGAAATGAATCACCTGTATTTATAAAAGAAAACTTTGACAAAGATTAGACAAGATTTAGGAGCAGTACGTTAACGTTCATGTTTAGTTTTGTGTGTTTGTCACAAACAGAACAAACACATGTAGTAAACAGAAGGCATGTCACTACATTTGCATATTGACTTATCATTGACTGATCAAGTATCTTGACTTATCATTGACTGATCAAGTTCTTGACTTATCTTTGGTCAAGTATCTTGACTTATCAGTGACTTGATCAAATTCTTGACTTATCAGTGACTTGATCAAGTTCTTGACTTATCTTTGGTCAAGTATCTTGACTTATCAGTGACTTGATCAAATTCTTGACTTATCAGTGACTTGATCAAGTTCTTGACTTATCCTGAATGATCAAGTTCTTGATTTATCATTGACTTCCAAACCACAGAAACATAGATTAGAATGCTGAAGTTTTGGTGCCATATTATGTGAACATATGATAGCAGACCAGCATTTCTTGTATAGTCCTCACTTCAGTAAATTCATTTCTAGAGTTTTCTCAGTGCATTTTTTCTCTTTTTTGTTAGTTGTGAAAACAGGAAATTAAAACATATCATTATATCAGATTTATGTTTTTAGCTTTAATTTCCAGTTGTATTTTGTTGTTATTATTTTGGTTATTTATTTGTGAATATTGAAATAAATTGTACGTGTTCACCCCAGAATTTATTAGGCATGTAAATCTGAGATGATTATGCTTGGATTTGTATGTGATATTATTTTGTCAGTATTTATTATATATGAGAGTTATTGATTTCTCTTTAGCTCTCTGCCAAAATCTGTGGTTTATGTTGTTTTATGGAGACTGGTGATTTTCATACGTTTTAACATATGAGATCTCCATGATGGGAGTTTGTGTTATCTACTCATATGAGATCTCCGTGATGTGAGTTTGTGTTATCTGCTCATATGAGATCTCCATGATGGGAGTTTGTGGGAGTTTGTGTTATCTGCTCATATGAGATCTCCATGATGGGAGTTTGTGTTATCTGCTCATATGAGATCTCCATGATGAGAGTTTGTGTTATCTGCTCATATGAGATCTCCATGATGAGAGTTTGTGTTATCTGCTCATATGAGATCTCCATGATGGGAGTTTGTCTGAGCTTGTGTTATCTGCTCATATGAGATCTCCATGATGGGAGTTTGTGTTATCTACTCATATAAGATCTCCATGATGAGAGTTTGTGTTATCTGCTCATATGAGATGTCCATGATGAGAGTTTGTGTTATCTGCTCATATGAGATGTCCATGATGAGAGTTTGTGTTATCTACTCATATGAGATGTCCATGATGAGAGTTTGTGTTATCTACTCATATGAGATGTCCATGATGAGAGTTTGTGTTATCTACTCATATGAGATGTCCATGATGAGAGTTTGTGTTATCTACTCATATGAGATGTCCATGATGAGAGTTTGTGTTATCTACTCATATGAGATGTCCATGATGAGAGTTTGTGTTATCTACTCATATGAGATGTCCATGATGAGTTTGTGTTATCTACTCATATGAGATGTCCATGATGAGAGTTTGTGTTATCTACTCATATGAGATGTCCATGATGAGAGTTTGTGTTATCTACTCATATGAGATGTCCATGATGGGAGTTTGTGTTATCTACTCATATGAGATGTCCATGATGAGAGTTTGTGTTATCTACTCATATGAGATGTCCATGATGAGAGTTTGTGTTATCTGCTCATATGAGATGTTCATGATGAGAGTTTGTGTTATCTGCTCATATGAGATGTCCATGATGAGAGTTTGTGTTATCTACTCATATGAGATGTCCATGATGAGAGTTTGTGTTATCTGCTCATATGAGATGTCCATGATGAGAGTTTGTGTTATCTACTCATATGAGATGTCCATGATGAGAGTTTGTGTTATCTACTCATATGAGATGTCCATGATGAGAGTTGTGTTATCTACTCATATGAGATGTCCATGATGAGAGTTTGTGTTATCTACTCATATGAGATGTCCATGATGAGAGTTTGTGTTATCTACTCATATGAGATGTCCATGATGAGAGAGTTTGTGTTATCTGCTCATATGAGATGTCCATGATGAGAGAGTTTGTGTTATCTCCTCATATGCCTCAGAGTGATGTGTCCATGATAGAAGCTTGTGTTCTATAATCCCTACTTGTTGACTTCTTCATGCCATTGTAACCCTCTTCCTATCCAGCACCATACCTGAGTTTGAAGATCATGATTCTGTTCTAGACAGAAAAAAAGTGAAGTGATAAGAAAAATAGACCAATCGCATTCAACCAAAATGTTATACCTAGTCAATCACAGTCAGGCTAATTGTTATATTGAGGCAGTCACTACCAAGCTAATTGTTATGTTGAGCTAATTGCAGTCAAGCCAATTGTTATATTGAAGCAATCATATCTGTAGGTGGTTGATCATCCATGAAGGAGATGGATTGAGTACAAGAAGACTTGATCATCCATGAAGGAGATGGATTGAGTACAAGAAGACTTGATCATCCATGAAGGAGATGGATTGAGTACAAGAAGACTTGACCATCCATGAAGGAGATGGATTGAGTACAAGAAGACTTGACCATCCATGAAGGAGATGGATTGAGTACAAGAGGGCTTGACCATCCATTACTCTTGTATCCTCTTCTTATATTAGACAGTATTCATCATCATCAAGATGTCATTGAACTTGTCTGGTAATATGTGCTTCAAGATACCCTGCCTGCTATGTTTTCTTGTTCTACATCGGCCACGTATACAAGATACCCTGCCTGCCATGTTCTCTTGTTCTACATCGGCCACGTATACAAGATACCCTGCCTGCCATGTTCTCTTGTTCTACATCGGCCACATATGTAAGATACCCTGCCTGCCATGTTCTCTTGTTCTACATCAGCCATGTATACAAGATACCCTGCCTGCCATGTTCTCTTGTTCTACATCGGCCACATATGTAAGATACCCTGCCTGCCATGTTCTCTTGTTCTGCATCAGCCATGTATACAAGATACCCTGCCTGCCATGTTCTCTTGTTCTACATCGGCCACATATGTAAGATACCCTGCCTGCCATGTTCTCTTGTTCTGCATCAGCCATGTATACAAGATACCCTGCCTGCCATTGTAACCCTCTTCCTATCCAGCACCATACCTGAGTTTGAAGATCATGATTCTGTTCTAGACAGAAAAAAAGTGAAGTGATAAGAAAAATAGACCAATCGCATTCAACCAAAATGTTATACCTAGTCAATCACAGTCAGGCTAATTGTTATATTGAGGCAGTCACTACCAAGCTAATTGTTATGTTGAGCTAATTGCAGTCAAGCCAATTGTTATATTGAAGCAATCATATCTGTAGGTGGTTGATCATCCATGAAGGAGATGGATTGAGTACAAGAAGACTTGATCATCCATGAAGGAGATGGATTGAGTACAAGAAGACTTGATCATCCATGAAGGAGATGGATTGAGTACAAGAAGACTTGACCATCCATGAAGGAGATGGATTGAGTACAAGAAGACTTGACCATCCATGAAGGAGATGGATTGAGTACAAGAGGGCTTGACCATCCATTACTCTTGTATCCTCTTCTTATATTAGACAGTATTCATCATCATCAAGATGTCATTGAACTTGTCTGGTAATATGTGCTTCAAGATACCCTGCCTGCTATGTTCTCTTGTTCTACATCGGCCACGTATACAAGATACCCTGCCTGCCATGTTCTCTTGTTCTACATCGGCCACGTATACAAGATACCCTGCCTGCCATGTTCTCTTGTTCTACATCAGCCACATATGTAAGATACCCTGCCTGCCATGTTCTCTTGTTCTACATCAGGCATGTATACAAGATACCCTGCCTGCCATGTTCTCTTGTTCTACATCAGCCATGTATACAAGATACCCTGCCTGCCATGTTCTCTTGTTCTACATCGGCCACATATGTAAGATACCCTGCCTGCCATGTTCTCTTGTTCTACATCGGCCACATATGTAAGATACCCTGCCTGCCATGTTCTCTTGTTCTACATCGGCCACATATGTAAGATACCCTGCCTGCCATGTTCTCTTGTTCTACATCGGCCACATATGTAAGATACCCTGCCTGCCATGTTCTCTTGTTCTGCATCAGCCATGTATACAAGATACTGACAAGGCCCAGCCAAGATTTGCACATCTCCTGACAAACTCTCATCACATTTTATTGTCTTCAGTGTCTTGACTTGATGAACAGCCTGTCTGATATGTCTTGGTGTACAGCCTCTCTGTCTTGGTGTACACCCTGTCTGATGTGTCTGTGTACAGCCTGTCTGTCTTTGTGTACAGCCTGTCTGTGTCTTGGTGTACAGCCTGTCTGATGTGTCTTGATGTACAGTCTGTGTCTTGGTGTACAGCCTGTCTGATGTGTCTTGGTGTACGGCCTGTCTGTGTCTTGGTGTACAGCCTGTCTGATGTGTCTTGGTGTACGGCCTGTCTGATGTGTCTTGGTGTACAGCCTGTCTGTGTCTTGGTGTACAGTCTGTCTGATGTGTCTTGCTTTGCTGTTTAGAGGAAGAGTAAAAAGGATGTAATGCTTCATTCATCTTATCATCATCATCAGCCTTTGTTTGGTGTTATGGAGTACTGACTTTCTAAGAACTAAGCAAAATTGTTTTTGTCACCTGTTTTCTTTTGCTTGTCAGTGTCTTTATGTTGAACCTGCAGCTTTGTCAAAATTACTCACAGCATGTCAATGTCTTTATGTTGAACATGCAACTTTGTCAAGATTACTCACAGCATGTCAGTGTCTTTATATTGAACATGCAACTTTGTCAAGATTACTCACAGCATGTCAGCAGTTTTATTCCTGTCAACAATTTCAAGTGTGTAATTGCAATTAGAAAAGTTTTATATTTTCACAGATTGGGACAGCAGTTATTTTAGATGTTTACAGTCACATCAACAAACATTTTATGTAGATGTTTACAGTCACATCAACAAACCTTTCATGTAGATGTTTACAGTCACATCAACAAACCTTGCATGTAGATGTTTACAGTCACATCAACAAACCTTTCATGTAGATGTTTACAGTCACATCAACAAACATTTTATGTAGATGTTTACAGTCACATCAACAAACTGCTTATGTAGATGTTTACAGTCACATCAACAAACTGCTTATGTAGATGTTTACAGTCACATCAGCAAACTGCTTATGTAGATGTTTACAGTCACATCAACAAACTGCTTATGTAGATGTTTACAGTCACATCAACAAACTGCTTATGTAGATGTTTACAGTCACATCAACAAACCTTTCATGTAGATGTTTACAGTCACATCAACAAACTGCTTATGTAGATGTTTACAGTCACATCAACAAACCTTTCATGTAGATGTTTACAGTCACATCAACAAACTGCTTATGTAGATGTTTACAGTCACATCAACAAACTGCTTATGTAGATGTTTACAGTCACATCAACAAACCTTTCATGTAGATGTTTACAGTCACATCAGCAAACTGCTTATGTAGATGTTTACAGTCACATCAACAAATATTTCATGTAGATGTTTACAGTCACATCAACAAACAAAACTTTTGCCAGAACTAAAAAAAAAAGGTAAAAGTAACCGTCATGCCTTAGAGGCACATAGGGATATGGTGTTAGTGCCCATATTTTCCTTGACTTGTCAGCACACTAGAGGGTGATATGGTCAGTATCACGCCTGGCTGCCTTTCCTTTCCCAACTCCAGAAGAAGTCAGGTACCCATTTCTACAGCCGGGTGACTGGGGTGCCTCCGGCCGGATTCAAACCCCCAACCTTTACCATGAGAGACCAGTGCACTAACCACTTCGCCATGCCAGAACTGACAGATAAAAACTTTTGCTAGAATCGACAGACAAAAATGTTGGTCAGAACTGACAGACAAAAATCTTTCCCTGATAAGCAGGCACACTGGATTAAACTACACTTGGAAGTCAGTAGATGAAGGGAAAACATAGTCGCAGTAGATGAAGGGAAAACATAGTCGCAGTAGATGAAGGCCCTGCCTGCCATGTTCTCTTGTTCTACATCGGCCACATATGTAAGATACCCTGCCTGCCATGTTCTCTTGTTCTGCATCAGCCATGTATACAAGATACTGACAAGGCCCAGCCAAGACATCTCCTGACAAACTCTCATCACATTTTATTGTCTTCAGTGTCTTGACTTGATGAACAGCCTGTCTGATATGTCTTGGTGTACAGCCTCTCTGTCTTGGTGTACACCCTGTCTGATGTGTCTGTGTACAGCCTGTCTGTCTTTGTGTACAGCCTGTCTGTGTCTTGGTGTACAGCCTGTCTGATGTGTCTTGATGTACAGTCTGTGTCTTGGTGTACAGCCTGTCTGATGTGTCTTGGTGTACGGCCTGTCTGTGTCTTGGTGTACAGCCTGTCTGATGTGTCTTGGTGTACGGCCTGTCTGATGTGTCTTGGTGTACAGCCTGTCTGTGTCTTGGTGTACAGTCTGTCTGATGTGTCTTGCTTTGCTGTTTAGAGGAAGAGTAAAAAGGATGTAATGCTTCATTCATCTTATCATCATCATCAGCCTTTGTTTGGTGTTATGGAGTACTGACTTTCTAAGAACTAAGCAAAATTGTTTTTGTCACCTGTTTTCTTTTGCTTGTCAGTGTCTTTATGTTGAACCTGCAGCTTTGTCAAAATTACTCACAGCATGTCAATGTCTTTATGTTGAACATGCAACTTTGTCAAGATTACTCACAGCATGTCAGTGTCTTTATATTGAACATGCAACTTTGTCAAGATTACTCACAGCATGTCAGCAGTTTTATTCCTGTCAACAATTTCAAGTGTGTAATTGCAATTAGAAAAGTTTTATATTTTCACAGATTGGGACAGCAGTTATTTTAGATGTTTACAGTCACATCAACAAACATTTTATGTAGATGTTTACAGTCACATCAACAAACCTTTCATGTAGATGTTTACAGTCACATCAACAAACCTTGCATGTAGATGTTTACAGTCACATCAACAAACCTTTCATGTAGATGTTTACAGTCACATCAACAAACATTTTATGTAGATGTTTACAGTCACATCAACAAACTGCTTATGTAGATGTTTACAGTCACATCAACAAACTGCTTATGTAGATGTTTACAGTCACATCAGCAAACTGCTTATGTAGATGTTTACAGTCACATCAACAAACTGCTTATGTAGATGTTTACAGTCACATCAACAAACTGCTTATGTAGATGTTTACAGTCACATCAACAAACCTTTCATGTAGATGTTTACAGTCACATCAACAAACTGCTTATGTAGATGTTTACAGTCACATCAACAAACCTTTCATGTAGATGTTTACAGTCACATCAACAAACTGCTTATGTAGATGTTTACAGTCACATCAACAAACTGCTTATGTAGATGTTTACAGTCACATCAACAAACCTTTCATGTAGATGTTTACAGTCACATCAGCAAACTGCTTATGTAGATGTTTACAGTCACATCAACAAATATTTCATGTAGATGTTTACAGTCACATCAACAAACAAAACTTTTGCCAGAACTAAAAAAAAAAAGGTAAAAGTAACCGTCATGCCTTAGAGGCACATAGGGATATGGTGTTAGTGCCCATATTTTCCTTGACTTGTCAGCACACTAGAGGGTGATATGGTCAGTATCACGCCTGGCTGCCTTTCCTTTCCCAACTCCAGAAGAAGTCAGGTACCCATTTCTACAGCCGGGTGACTGGGGTGCCTCCGGCCGGATTCAAACCCCCAACCTTTACCATGAGAGACCAGTGCACTAACCACTTCGCCATGCCAGAACTGACAGATAAAAACTTTTGCTAGAATCGACAGACAAAAATGTTGGTCAGAACTGACAGACAAAAATCTTTCCCTGATAAGCAGGCACACTGGATTAAACTACACTTGGAAGTCAGTAGATGAAGGGAAAACATAGTCGCAGTAGATGAAGGGAAAACAGAATCCCAGTAGATGAAGGGAAAACATAGTCACAGTATATGAAGGGAAAACATAGTCGTAGTAGATGAAGGGAAAATGTAATCGCAGTAGATTAAGGGAAAACATAGTCGTAGTAGATGAAGGGAAAATGTAATCGCAGTAGATTAAGGGAAAACATAATCGCAGTAGATGAAGGGAAAACATAGCTGCAGTAGATGAATGGAAAACATAGCTGCAGTAGATGACGGGGAAACATAATCGCAGTAGAGGGAGGGAAAACATAGTCTCAGTAGATGAAGGGAAAACATAGTCCTAGTAGATGGAGGGAAAACAGAATTGCAGTAGATGAAGGGAAAACAGAATCGCAGTAGATGAAGGGAAAACAGAATCGCAGTAGATGCAGCATCTGAAGTGTCTTGGTGTACAGCCTGTCTGTGTCTTGGTGTACAGCCTGTCTGTGTCTTGGTGTACAGCCTGTCTGATGTGTCTTGATGTACAGTCTGTGTCTTGGTGTACAGCCTGTCTGATGTGTCTTGGTGTACGGCCTGTCTGATGTGTCTTGGTGTACAGCCTGTCTGATGTGTCTTGGTGTACAGCCTGTCTGTGTCTTGGTGTACAGCCTGTCTGTGTCTTGGTGTACAGTCTGTCTGATGTGTCTTGCTTTGCTGTTTAGAGGAAGAGTAAAAAGGATGTAATGCTTCATTCATCTTATCATCATCATCAGCCTTTGTTTGGTGTTATGGAGTACTGACTTTCTAAGAACTAAGCAAAATTGTTTTTGTCACCTGTTTTCTTTTGCTTGTCAGTGTCTTTATGTTGAACCTGCAGCTTTGTCAAAATTACTCACAGCATGTCAGTGTCTTTATGTTGAACATGCAACTTTGTCAAGATTACTCACAGCATGTCAGTGTCTTTATATTGAACATGCAACTTTGTCAAGATTACTCACAGCATGTCAGCAGCTTTATTCCTGTCAACAATTTCAAGTGTGTAATTGCAATTAGAAAAGTTTTATATTTTCACAGATTGGGACAGCAGTTATTTTAGATGTTTACAGTCACATCAACAAACCTTTCATGTAGATGTTTACAGTCACATCAACAAACCTTTCATGTAGATGTTTACAGTCACATCAACAAACCTTTCATGTAGATGTTTACAGTCACATCAACAAACCTTTCATGTAGATGTTTACAGTCACATCAACAAACTGCTTATGTAGATGTTTACAGTCACATCAACAAACTGCTTATGTAGATGTTTACAGTCACATCAACAAACTGCTTATGTAGATGTTTACAGTCACATCAACAAACTGCTTATGTAGATGTTTACAGTCACATCAACAAACCTTTCATGTAGATGTTTGCAGTCACATCAGCAAACTGCTTATGTAGATGTTTACAGTCACATCAACAAATATTTCATGTAGATGTTTACAGTCACATCAACAAACAAAACTTTTGCCAGAACTAAAAAAAAAAAGGTAAAAGTAACCCTGTCATGCCTTAGAGGCACATAGGGATATGGTGTTAGTGCCCATATTTTCCTTGACCTGTCAGCACACTAGTGGGTGATATGGTCAGTATCATGCCTGGCTGCCTTTCCTTCCCCAACTCCAGAAGAAGTCGGGTACCCATTTCTACAGCCGGGTGACTGGGGTGCCTCCGGCCGGATTCAAACCCCCAACCTTTACCATGAGAGACCAGTGCACTAACCACTTCGCCATGCCAGAACTGACAGATAAAAACTTTTGCTAGAATTGACAGACAAAAATGTTGGTCAGAACTGACAGACAAAAATCTTTCCCTGATAAGCAGGCACACTGGATTAAACTACACTTGGAAGTCAGTAGATGAAGGGAAAACATAGTCGCAGTAGATGAAGGGAAAACAGAATCCCAGTAGATGAAGGGAAAACATAGTCACAGTAGATGAAGGGAAAACATAGTCGTAGTAGATGAAGGGAAAATGTAATCGCAGTAGATGAAGGGAAAACATAGTCGTAGTAGATGAAGGGAAAATGTAATCGCAGTAGATGAAGGGAAAACATAATCGCAGTAGATGAAGGGAAAACATAGCTGCAGTAGATGAATGGAAAACATAGCTGCAGTAGATGACGGGGAAACATAATCGCAGTAGAGGGAGGGAAAACATAGTCTCAGTAGATGAAGGGAAAACATAGTCCTAGTAGATGGAGGGAAAACAGAATTGCAGTAGATGAAGGGAAAACAGAATCGCAGTAGATGCAGCATCTGAAGTCACAGAGCGTGGGATTAAGCCCAAAGTGGACAAAGAAAAAAAAATACAAAGAAAGAAAAAACTGCAAATGTTTAGTAAAGTTTC
The DNA here is from genome assembly GCA_009760885.1 of Achatina immaculata. Classification (NCBI taxonomy): domain Eukaryota; kingdom Metazoa; phylum Mollusca; class Gastropoda; order Stylommatophora; family Achatinidae; genus Lissachatina; species Lissachatina immaculata. The sequence continues at coordinate 65,482,742 of CM019713.1, read as the reverse complement.
CAGAATGGTTTTGACGGATGTGCTTGAAATGTGAATATGTCAGTGCTGTAATAGTTTAGCAGACATCATGACAAAGTGTGACAGCTTTCATGACAAAGTGTGACAGCATTCATAACAAGGTTTGACAGCCTTCATGACAAGGTTTGACAGCTTTCATAACAAGGTTTGACAGCATTCATGACAAGGTTTGACAGCTTTCATAACAAGGTTTGATAGCATTCATGACAAGGTTTGACAGCATTCATGACAAGGTTTGACAGCTTTCATGACAAGGTTTGACAGCCTTCATAACAAGGTTTGACAGTATTCATGACAAGGTTTGACAGCATTCATGACAAGGTTTGACAGCATTCATGACAAGGTTTAACAGCATTCATGACAAGGTCTGACAGCTTTCATGACAAGGTGTGACAGCCTTCATAACAAGGTTTGACAGCATTCATGACAAGGTTTGACAGCTTTCATGACAATGTTTGACGGCTTTCATGACAAGGTTTGACAGCATTCATGACAAGGTGTGACAGCCTTCATAACAAGGTTTGACAGCATTCATGACAAGGTTTGACAGCATTCATGACAAGGTTTGACAGCATTCATGACAAGGTTTGACAGCATTCATGACAAGGTTTGACAGCATTCATGACAAGGTGTGACAGCCTTCATAACAAGGTTTGACAGCATTCATGACAAGGTATGACAGGCTGAGATATAACAGTTTTTGTAACAAGCTAAGATTTAATAATCTTTGTAACAAGCTAAGATTTAATAATGTTTGTAACAAGCTAAGATTTAATAATCTTTGTAACAAGCTAAGATTTAATCATCTTTGTAACAAGCTAAGATTTAATCATCTTTGTAACAAGCTAAGATTTAATAATCTTTGTAACAAGCTAAGATTTAATCATCTTTGTAACAAGCTAAGATTTAATCATCTTTGTAACAAGCTGAGATTTAATAATCTTTGTAACAAGCTAAGATTTAATCATCTTTGTAACAAGCTAAGATTTAATAATCTTTGTAACAAGCTAAGATTTAATCATCTTTGTAACAAGCTAAGATTTAATCATCTTTGTAACAAGCTGAGATTTGATGGCCTTCATGACAAAGAATGCCAAACATAGACTTATTTAATGAGAATATCCATTCCATGTTCCAGTTGTGTGACTTAAATAAACCATTGTCGCTGATTACATTATTGTCAGAACAAAATGTTTTCTTGATCTGAATGTCTGGTTTTTATCTTTTAGATTGTTTTTGCTTTGACGAACTTGTGAGATTGTTCAAATAGGAACGATTGTAGAATGATTGTAGGATTGTGCTTAATTTTTCAAAAATTCTGATATGAAATAAAGAGATTGTATTGGTAAACTGTGAAATGTGTTCTGTTTTCTGTTACTTGTGTTTGTTGGTAGCAAGTGCTGTGCTTAAAGCTGGTCTGCTTCATTTGTTAACAGAGCTCACTTTAGTAATTAGCAGAGCTCGGTCCAGTAATCAGCGGACAGTAGTCAGCAGAGGTAAGTCCAGTAATTAGCAGAGATCAGTCCAGTAATTAGCAGAGGTCAATCCAGTAATCAGCAGAGGTCAATCCAGTAATCAGCAGAGGTAGGTCCAGTAATTATCAGAGGTCAATCCAGTAATCAGCAGAGGTAAGTCCAGTAATTAGCAGAGGTAAGTCCAGTAATCAGCAGAGATCAATCCAGTAATTAGCAGAGCTAAGTCCAGTAATTAGCAGAGGTCAATCCAGTAATCAGCAGAGGTAAGTCCAATAATCAGCAGAGTTCAGTCCAGTAATCAGCAGAGGTAAATCCAATAATCAGCAGAGGTAAGTTCAATAATCAGCAGAGCTCAGTCCAGTAATCAGCAGACACCCAACAGAGCTCAGTCCAGTAATTAGCAGACACTCAACAGAGCTCAGTCCAATAATCAGCAGACACTCAACAGAGCTCAGTCCAGTAATCAGCAGACACTCAACAGAGCTCAGTCCAGTAATCAGCAGACACTCAGCAGAGCTCAGTCCAGTAATTAGCAGACACTCAACAGAGCTCAGTCCAGTAATTAGCAGACACTCAACAGAGCTCAGTCCAGTAATCAGCAGACACTTAGCAGAGCTCTAGACCAAACCAGAAACAGACAATTCTAGATCACACAGAGAAGTGACAGTGCTGTAGACTAGACCAGCAAGTAATAGAGCTGTAGACTAGACCAGCAAGTGATAAAGCTGTAGACTAGACCAGCAAGTGATAGAGCTGTAGACTAAACCAGCAAGTGATAGAGCTGTAGACTTAGACCAGCAAGTGACAGAGATGTAGACTAGACCAGCAAGTGATAGAACCGTAGACAGACCGACAAGTGTTAGAGAACTATAATTCAGACCAAGAAGATTATATGAATAGATAAACAGATAATCTTATCTATAGGTGAAAAAGACTCGTAGAAAAGATTACCAATGCTTGATGTGAAATCTTCAACTGAAGCACATAAGACTTCATGTTAAATCTTCAGCTGAAGCACATAAGACTTCATGTGAAATCTTTAGCTGAAGCACATAAGACTTCATGTGAAATCTTTAGCTGAAGCACATAAGACTTCATGTGAAATCTTCAAATGAAGCACATAAGACTATGTGGAAAATTCAATTGAAGCACATAAGGCTATATGTGAAATTTTAGGCTGAAACAAAGGAGACTATATGTGAAATTTTAGGCTGAAACAAAGGAGACTATGTGAAATCTTCAGTTGAAAGAAATAAGACTTCATGTGAAATCTTCAGTTGAAACAAATAAGACTTCATGTGAAATCTTCAGTTGAAAGAAATAAAACTTCATGTGAAATCGTCAGTTGAAACAAATAAGACTTCATATGAAATCTTCAGTTGAAACAAATAAGACTTCATGTGAAATCTTCAGTTGAAACAAATAAGACTTCATATGAAATCTTCAGTTGAAACAAATAAGACTTCATATGAAATCTTCAGTTGAAACAAATAAGACTTCATGTGAAATCTTCAGTTGAAACAAATAAGACTTCATGTGAAATCTTCAGTTGAAACAAATAAGACTTCATGTGAAATCTTCAGTTGAAACAAATAAGACTTCATATGAAATCTTCAGTTGAAACAAATAAGACTTCATGTGAAATCTTCAGTTGAAACAAATAAGACTTCATATGAAATCTTCAGTTGAAACAAATAAGACTTCATATGAAATCTTCAGTTGAAACAAATAAGACTTCATATGAAATCTTCAGTTGAAACAAATAAGACTTCATATGAAATCTTCAGTTGAAACAAATAAGACTTCATATGAAATCTTCAGTTGAAACAAATAAGACTTCATATGAAATCTTCAGTTGAAACAAATAAGACTTCATATGAAATCTTCAGTTGAAACAAATAAGACTTCATATGAAATCTTCAGTTGAAACAAATAAGACTTCATATGAAATCTTCAGTTGAAACAAATAAGACTTCATATGAAATCTTCAGTTGAAACAAATAAGACTTCATATGAAATCTTCAGTTGAAACAAATAAGACTTCATATGAAATCTTCAGTTGAAACAAATAAGACTTCATATGAATCTTCAGTTGAAACAAATAAGACTTCATATGAAATCTTCAGTTGAAACAAATAAGACTTCATATGAAATCTTCAGTTGAAACAAATAAGACTTCATATGAAATCTTCAGTTGAAACAAATAAGACTTCATATGAAATCTTCAGTTGAAACAAATAAGACTTCATATGAAATCTTCAGTTGAAACAATAAGACTTCATATGAAATCTTCAGTTGAAACAAATAAGACTTCATATGAAATCTTCAGTTGAAACAAATAAGACTTCATGTGAAATCTTCAGTTGAAAGAAATAAGACTTCATGTGAAATCGTCAGTTGAAACAAATAAGACTTCATATGAAATCTTCAGTTGAAACAAATAAAACTTCATGTGAAATCTTCAGTTGAAACAAATAAAACTTCATGTGAAATCGTCAGTTGAAACAAATAAGACTTCATGTGAAATCTTCAGTTGAAAGAAATAAGACTTCATGTGAAATCTTCAGTCGAAACAAATAAGACTTCATGTGAAATCTTCAGTTGAAACAAATAAGACTTCATGTGAAATCTTCAGTTGAAACAAATAAGACTTCGTGTGAAATCTTCAGTTGAAACAAATAAGACTTCATGTGAAATCTTCAGTTGAAAGAAATAAGACTTCATGTGAAATCTTCAGTTGAAAGAAATAAAACTTCATGTGAAATCGTCAGTTGAAACAAATAAGACTTCATATGAAATCTTCAGTTGAAAGAAATAAGACTTCATGTGAAATCTTCAGTTGAAACAAATAAGACTTCATATGAAATCTTCAGTTGAAACAAATAAGACTTCGTGTGAAATCTTCAGTTGAAACAAATAAGACTTCATGTGAAATCTTCAGTTGAAACAAATAAGACTTCATGTGAAATCTTCAGTTGAAACATGTAGCGCAGAAACAGGAAAGGAGCGCTGTAAATCAAGAAAACGTTGTTGTGAGACATGGCGTCAAACTCAAGACAAAAGAACGATAATCTGAGACAGTTTGTGCTCAACGATATATTAGCTTCTTGTTGTTGTTGTTGTTGTTGTTGTTGTTTATTTTGTTGCTTTTGTTGTTGCTTTCGTTGTTGGTTTTGTTCTTAATGATGTTGTTTTTGCTGCTATTGTTGTTATTACTTTTGTTGTCGGTTTTGTTTCTGATGACATTGTTTTTGCTGCTATTGTTGTTGTTACTGTTGTTATTGCTTTTGTGGTTTTTGCTCTTGGTGATGTTATTATCGCTGTTATTGTTGTTATTGCTTTTGTTGTTGGTTTTGTTCTTGATGATGTTTTTATTGCTGCTATTGTTGTTGTTGCAGTTATTATTGTTACTGCTGCTATTGATAATGATGAGGAGACGAAGAGATGTTGACATATTTGCCTCAAATATATTGCAAATGACAATACGAGGGTGACATTTATGATCTTGGACTTGGCTGAGCTGGGAAAATGTTATACAGAAGGAAAATGAAAAAGTTCCTACACTGCCAGGCAAAGTACGGCCTTTCAAACAGAAGTTTGTACAACTTTAACAGAAAGTAGTTGAGAGAGTTATCTATGGAATACACAAGCATACACGCTCGCATACACACTCATCATTTTGCTGCCATTTTCTAGCTTTCTTTGCTTTTGTTTGTTTGTTTGTTTTTCTTTGGCTTTACAAATAATGTTTACATTTTTGTTCTGCCATACTTTTTTAACTTTAGAAAAGAGATAATACGACAAGGTCAAGGTTTTACTTGTCCATGAAGTTATAGAAGCAACGCTTGCATTTATAATATACTCACGGAAAAAGTAAGTGTGCAATGTTTTAAAAAGCACCATGAACATGCTCAGGTGATGATTGAAATAAAATTTGGCACACATTATGTTTAATTATCCAATAACAGGTAAAATGATAACTTTCAGGCCAGTCACATGTCACAAAAAAGTAAAAAAAAGCTCACCTAATGTGGCTCACCACCCCAAGAACAGAAAATCAGGGTTTCAATATCGTGTGTGTCCTCCTCGGGCAGTTATCACTGCTTGACACCGCCTTCTCATCGAACCAACGACACGTTGTATCAATTGTTGAGGCATGTTATTCCATTCTTCTTGCAAAGCCTGGGCTAATTCTTGGCGGTTTCCATGACGATTGTGTCGTCTTCGCAACCTGCGGTCCAGTTCATCGCAAATGTGCTCGATAGGTGATAGATCCAGTGAAACTGCTGGCCGTGGCAAGACAGTAATCTGATGCTGTTGAAAGTGACGAGCCTTATCCTGCTGCAGTATCACGCCATGTCTATTAGCATCCAGAAAAGGCATTACGTGGCGTGTAATGATTTCGTCCGTATATCGTAAACCTGCAAGGTTGCCATTGAGGAAGACTAGGTTTGTTCGGCCAGCATAGGAAATTCCTCCCCAAACCATTACACTGCTTCGTCTCCACCTCTAGCACACAGTTATTCGCAAAGCGTTCTCTTCGTCTGTACACTAAAGTACGCCCATCATGGCCTTGCAGACAGAATCTGGACTCATCAGTGAATAGGATCTGTCTCCATTGATGATAGGGCACGTGACATGGCCCAGGTCAAGCGGGTTTGTCTGTAGCGAACTGTCAGTACTGGTCTAACTGCAGGCCTATGAGGTAAGAGATTTACCTCTCTGAGTCTGTTCCTCACTGCCCTGCCCGACACACGTCTTACACCTGGAATGTTGCAGGCAGTCCATGTTGCCTGGAGAAACCTGTTACGAAGATGCATGAGGTGGATGTAGCGGTCTTGTGCAAGGGTGGTAACTCGTGGTCTGCCGCTTCTATGGCGGTCAGCAACGGAACCATTTTGGTTAAAACGACTTTGAAGGCGTGATATTGTGTTTCTGTGAACATTAAAATATTGAGATACTGCTGCTACTGTTGATCCAGCAATTAACATCCCAACAGCTATTTCTCGCTGATGTTCATTCAATCTTGGCATGATGAAAAAAGATGTTTATGTTGGAATTCCACTACTTCTTTCTTCAACGATTACGTGAAGAGATCTCTGAGAACAGAATTACACACTTACCCTCATTTTATCCGTGGTCAGTCACTAATCATGGATCACGCACCTGATTTCACTGGAGCTGTGGTTATCTCCCCATGAATAGTGCGATCAACTTCCTGCAGCACGGAGAAGTGGACAACACTCAGACAAAACTTTGTGCCAAATTTTTATTTCATTTCACTCATGACAACGTGACTGGTATGCTTGACACCACTGCACACTTACTTTATTCCGTGAGTATAATAATAATAGAGGACATAGAAATGAGGCAGGTGACAATCTAATGGCATTTTGCATGGAAAATGAGCTAATGATTGCTAACACACTTTCTAAACAACATCCAAGAAGACTTTACACATGGACATCACCTGATGGGAAAACAAAGAATCAAATAGATTACATTTTAGTGCAAAGAAGGTGGAGATCAAGTATAACATCAGCAAAAAACTTTACCAGGTGCTGATTGTGACACGGAAAATGAGTTATTAATAGTAGATATGAAGATAAAGATAAAAAAGACAGTTACAGGATCAAGACCACTCCGCTTTGATCTTACAAAAATACCAGAACAATACGGTATAGAAGTGAAAAACCGTTTCAAAATCCTGAGGGAGGTACAGGAGGAGATGACACCAGATGAACTGGCTACTCAGGCCATAGATATCTTAATAACAACAGCTAAAGACATGATTCCAGTAAAGAAAACACAAAAGAATGGATGGATTACAGTGGGCATACTAGAACTGGCAAAACAACGTAGAGAAATGAAAACGCAATGGAAAGTGACAAACAACAACAAAGAGGAATATAAATCTTTAACAAAAGAAGTGGAAAGAAACATAAGAAAAGACAAAAAGCAATACATACAAGATTGTTGTGAAAGAATAGAAGGACATCAGAAGTGTGGAAGAGATAGTGAAATGTTTAAAGAAATGAAGACATTGACGAGAAATGTCACACCTAAGCTAAATGTAATTTGTGACGAGATGGGGAATACCTTGACAGAGACAGAGAAAATTCTAGAAAGATGGAAGGAATATTGCAGAGGAATATATGAAACAACTGACTGTGAAAGCAGAAATCAACAGTGTGAATTATTATTGGAGGAGAAAGAACCCGAACTGACAACAGAAGAAGTTTTATGGGCAATAAAGAATCTGAAAAATGGTAAATCACAAGGATGTGATGAGATAACAGCTGAACTTATTAAAGCAGGAGGAAAGGAATGTGCAACAATCTATCATGCACTATGTAAAAAGATATGGCATTCAGGTATTTGCCCAAAAGAATAGAAAAGAACTGTATTCATACCACTGCCAAAAAAAAGGTAACCTGAAATTATGCACAAACTACAGAACTGTTTCCCTGATTAGTCATGCCAGTAAAATTCTATTAAAATCATAATGGGTAGACTTCGTAAGAAAATAGAAGAAGAAGTCAATATTGTCCAAGCTGGTTTCAGGCAAGGAAGAGGATCAAGAGATCATATATTCAATCTAAGATTAATAATAAAGACATGCAGAGAGTTTAATGTGAATCTGTATTTATTTAGCCTTTACAGACATTTGATTGTGTACAACACCAGAAGCTTTGGGAAATAATGGAAAAAATGGGATTACCAACACATTTGATACAATTAACATCACTGCTGTATCTAGACCAACAAGCAGCAGTAAGAATAAATGGTGAAACAACAACTTGGTTTGACATAAAATAAGGGGTCCATCAGGGGTGCATATTGTCGCCTTACTTACTTAACTTTTATACTGAAAATATAATGAGGAATGTTAGAGAAGATGTAGACAAAGAATATTACGATGCCATAACAATTGGAGGTTATGAAATACCAGAGATCAGATATGCTGATGACACAGTATTAGTGTCCACAACACAAAAAAGGAATGGAAAAACTAATTATGTCAGTCCGTAAGAACAGCGAAGAGCAAAACCTCTATCTTAATGCAACGAAAACTGAGTTGATGACAACTGACAGAACAAACAAGGCAGCTGAAATATGTATCAATGAGGAAAAATTGAAAGAAGTGGAGAGTTTTTAATATCTTGGATCACTACTAACTAATAATGGAGATACAATGAGGGAAATTAAAAGGAGGACATCTATCGCTCTTCAGAAAGTAAAACAAATAAAGAATCTGTGTAGAGGAGCAGACAGAACTACAAAAATAAGATATTTAAGGGCATACATCTTTCCCATCGCAACATATGTCTGTGAGACCTGGACACTTAACAAAACAGCTTAGAAACACATAAATGCCTTTGAATGTAAATGCTACAGAAGGGTTCTTCAAATATCATGGACACAAAAAAACAATAAATATATCCATACTACAAGAACTTAATATTGAAGAAGGCTGGCTAGTAAAGAGGATTAAAGAGAGAAAACTTAAATATTTTGGACACATTAAACGTCATGATAATCTAGAGAAGACCGTCTTGGAAGGGTACATAATGGGAAAAAGAAAGAGAGGAAGACCAAGGCGAAGATGGCTGCAAGACATCGTTGATGATCTGCAAATGGATGCATCAGCAGCAGGCCATCTTGCTCACAACCGAGAGGCCTACAGGAGTGCTGTTAGGGAGGCAAAGTTTTAGTGTCCACAACACAAAAAAGGAATGGAAAAACTAATTATGTCAGTCCGTAAGAACAGCGAAGAGCAAAACCTCTATCTTAATGCAACGAAAACTGAGTTGATGACAACTGACAGAACAAACAAGGCAGCTGAAATATGTATCAATGAGGAAAAATTGAAAGAAGTGGAGAGTTTTGAATATCTTGGATCACTACTAACTAATAATGGAGATACAATGAGGGAAATTAAAAGGAGGACATCTATCGCTCTTCAGAAAGTAAAACAAATAAAGAATCTGTGTAGAGGAGCAGACAGAACTACAAAAATAAGATATTTAAGGGCATACATCTTTCCCATCGCAACATATGCCTGTGAGACCTGGACACTTAACAAAACAGCTTAGAAACACATAAATGCCTTTGAATGTAAATGCTACAGAAGGGTTCTTCAAATATCATGGACACAAAAAAACAATAAATATATCCATACTACAAGAACTTAATATTGAAGAAGGCTGGCTAGTAAAGAGGATTAAAGAGAGAAAACTTAAATATTTTGGACACATTAAACGTCATGATAATCTAGAGAAGACCGTCTTGGAAGGGTACATAATGGGAAAAAGAAAGAGAGGAAGACCAAGGCGAAGATGGCTGCAAGACATCGTTGATGATCTGCAAATGGATGCATCAGCAGCAGGCCATCTTGCTCACAACCGAGAGGCCTACAGGAGTGCTGTTAGGGAGGCAAAGTTTTACAAGGGACATGCAAATGAATAAATGAATGAATGAATGAATAATAATAATATCTTGGATGGCTGTCTTCAGACTACCAAGTGCGCGGTGTCTGACTCAACAGTTCTCACACAAAGAGCTTGGAGGAGGGGTAGAGAACGACGTTTACATTCCAAGGAACAAACTGACATTTTCTGTGTTTTCTACATGGTGAAGGGAGGAGAATGGTGTGAAGAAAGTTTCACGTGAAGTCTTTGTCTGTCTCTTTTCTGTCCTGCTGCCACCAAACTAGACTATCATGTGAAGTCTTTGTCTGTCTCTTCTCTGTCCTGCTACCACCAAACTAGACTGTCACGTGAAGTCTTTGTCTGTCTCTTCTCTGTCCTGCTATCACCAAACTAGACTGTCACGTGAAGTCTTTGTCTGTCTCTTCTTTGTCCTGCTATCATCAAACTAGACTGTCACGTGAAGTCTTTGTCTGTCTCTTCTCTGTCCTGTTATCACCAAACTAGACTGTCACGTGAAGTCTTTGTCTGTCTCTTCTCAGTCCTGCTGCCACCAAACTAGACTGTCACGTGAAGTCTTTGTCTGTCTCTTCTCAGTCCTGCTGCCACCAAACTAGACTGTCACGTGAAGTCTTTGTCTGTCTCTTCTCTGTCCTGCTATCACCAAACTAGACTGTCACGTGAAGTCTTTGTCTGTCTCTTCTCTGTCCTGCTGCCACCAAACTAGACTGTCACGTGAAGTCTTTGTCTGTCTCTTCTCAGTCCTGCTGCCACCAAACTAGACTGTCACGTGAAGTCTTTGTCTGTCTCTTCTCAGTCCTGCTGCCACCAAACTAGACTGTCACGTGAAGTCTTTGTCTGTCTCTTCTCTGTCCTGCTATCACCAAACTAGACTGTCACGTGAAGTCTTTGTCTGTCTCTTCTCTGTCCTGCTGCCACCAAACTAGACTGTCACGTGAAGTCTTTTTCTGTCTCTTCTCTGTCCTGCTGCCACCAAACTAGACTGTCACGTGAAGTCTTTGTCTGTCTCTTCTCTGTCATGCTACCAGCAAACTAGACACCAGCTCCACCCACCTGCGACCTCTGTCTGAGCTACACTTATATCTTTGACACATTTACTTTGAGCAAACGTTAAGTTTTCTTGTTTTTGTCTGAGACTTGTTTCAGTGCATTACAATTACTGTGAAAATGTTCTATCGATCTTTCCATTGTTCTTGTTCTATGTTGTATTCTGTGTCGTGATTTAATATTGACTTCCATTAAGTTGCAACGTTTTACCGCACAAACTTGATGGTTCTGTAGCTTCATTGTTTCTTCACTTCCTGGATCATGCCGTCTGAGGTTTAGATTTGTGGTTCGCTCATGCCGTCTGAGGTTTAGATTTGTGGTTCGCTCATGCCGGCTGAGGTTTAGATTTGTGGTTCGCTCATCCTGTCTGAGGTTTAGATTTGTAGTTCGCTCATCCCGTCTGAGGTTGAGATTCATGTTTCGCTCATCCCGTCTGAGGTTTAGATTTGTGGTTCGTTCATCCCGTCTGATGTTGAGATTCGTGCTTCGCTCATCCGGTCTGATGACCTGAAGTTTAGATTAATGATCCAGTCACCCGGTGTGAGATTCTGAGGCCGAGATTCAGGGTCCATTCACTTTTTCTGAGGTTGAGATTTAGGGCCCATTCACCTTTTCTGAGGTTGAGATTTAGGGCCCATTCACATTTTCTGAGGTTGAGATTTAAGATCCATTCACAATTTCTGAGGCGGAGATTTAGGGCACATTCACATTTTCCAAGGCTGAGATTCAGGACTTCTCTTCTTGAACGAGCACAAAATGTGTGACTACTTTCTTAATAGCCAAGTTTTTCTATCTAAGGGATATAATCCATGATAATTTTAGTATTTTGACCAAATGATTAAAAGAAAGATGTAAAAGTTGGGCTAGATTTTTCGTGGATCCGTGTAGCGCTTTTGATGTTGCTACAGTTGTCTAAAGTAGAGACGTAAACTTAAGAATGTGAAATAATTCTCTTTTGAGTTTTAGTAGGACTTGTAAAGTCCGATATTTTGTGATGTGAAGTTTTCTTGGGGATACATGGAAACTTTCATGGTGACTGTAAGTGAAGTCTGTGTTATATTATGTTGAATGTTTTGCTGATGTATTTATGAGTGAGAGTGACACACTCTCTCCCTATATAGCAAACATAGCTCTTGCCTGGGGAGTGGAGCTGTCTGTTCATTTGTTATATGCTGTTCTTTCTCATCCTCACTTATCTCCACCCATTCTCTCCATAATAAACATTTGTTTTTCCTTTTACCAAATTTGGTGTCCAGTGGTTCTCAAACTGTTGAAATGTGTCTGTTCTTATTTACACATTACATTTTCTGAGATTTAATCAGTTGCGATGGAGAAAACAACTTAATCCAGTTGCTACCTCGGTCAGCGGTTCTCACAACTGCAAAGTACTTCTTTAGCAGTTACTGCTTAGTGTTGCTGTGTAGCACACTGGTCAAGCAGGAGACTACTTTAATATTCATAGACTGGATGTGACACGTCAAAACTGACGGGAGAGACATGAAAATGTAATTTTACTACGAGCTATTTCCACTCCTTAGCTAACACAAATAAATAAATAAACTGGAACTGAACTTGCAACCTTTGGTTCATTCCACATACTTTACCACTGCACCAAGTGCCTCATATACATTCAAATAGGAAAGACAAAACAAGAATTTTAAAATCGAAAACCACTCAAAGAGAGCCAAGTGAAAAATATGAGTCAGAAGAGATACCAATTGCAGGAGTTGATTTTGTGTGTGAAAAATTGTGAGTGTGGTCATTTTACAGGAGTTTTCTTTTCTTTCTTGGGACAAGCGAAAATGATAGTGACAACCACGTCTTTTCTTTCTTGGGACAAACAAAAATGATAGTGACAACCACGTCTTTTCTTTCTTGTGATAAACGAATATGATAGTGACAACCACGTCTTTTCTTTCTTGTGATAAACGAAAATGATAGTGACAACCACGTCTTTTCTTTCTTGTGATAAACGAAAATGATAGTGACAACCACGTCTTTTCTTTCTTGTGATAAACGAAAATGATAGTGACAACCACGTCTTTTCTTTCTTGTGATAAACGAAAATGATAGTGACAACCACGTCTTTTCTTTCTTGTGACAAACGAAAATGATAGTGACAGTCATGTAAAAATAAAAATAAAATGAAAGCATCGAATCAAGCACAGGAAACTGAACAGCGATGTCTGTCAGTTTAGAAGTGAATATCAGACAAAACAAACAAACAAAATTAAAATCACCGTCTTGCTTGTACTCGCTGACTGTACTTGAACACCCGCAGGCTGTCTGCCCCTTGCTTGCGTGTACTCGCTGACTGTACTTGAACACCCGCAGGCTGTCTGCCCCTTGCTTGCGTGTACTCGCTGACTGTACTTGAACACCCGCAGGCTGTCTGCCCCTTGGGTAAACTGTTTCTTGTAACTTCTGTACGTCAGGTACAGCTCAGCTACCTGGGTCGCTTTATTCAGCCCGTGGGTGTGTCTCTGTGTCTCGTAGCTGGTGGGTGTGTCTCTGTGTCTCGTAGCTGGTGGGTGTGTCTCTGTGTCTCGTAGCTGGTGGGTGCGTCTCTGTGTCTCGTAGCTGGTGAGTGCCTCTCTGTGTCTCGTAGCTGGTGGGTGCGTCTCTGTGTCTCGTAGCTGGTGAGTGCCTCTCTGTGTCTCGTAGCTGGTGGGTGTGTCTCTGTGTCTCGTAGCTGGTGGGTGTGTCTCTGTGTCTCGTAGCTGGTGGGTGCGTCTCTGTGTCTCGTAGCTGGTGGGTGCGTCTCTGTGTCTCGTAGCTGGTGAGTGCCTCTCTGTGTCTCGTAGCTGGTGGGTGCGTCTCTGTGTCTCGTAGCTGGTGAGTGCCTCTCTGTGTCTCGTAGCTGGGGGTGCGTCTCTGTGTCTCGTAGCTGATGGGTGCGTCTCTGTGTCTCGTAGCTGGTGGGTGCGTCTCTGTGTCTCGTAGCTGGTGGGTGCGTCTCTGTGTCTCGTAGCTGGTGGGTGCGTCTCTGTGTCTCGTAGCTGGTGGGTGCGTCTCTGTGTCTCGTAGCTGGTGGGTGCGTCTCTGTGTCTCGTAGCTGGTGGGTGTGTCTCTGTGTCTCGTAGCTGGTGGGTGTGTCTCTGTGTCTCGTAGCTGGTGGGTGCGTCTCTGTGTCTCGTAGCTGATGGGTGCGTCTCTGTGTCTCGTAGCTGGTGCAGTCTTTGAGGATGTGTTCTACGGTGTGGAGCGCCTGGGAGCATGCACACAAACAAGAAAACTGACAACCTTGAACTTTGCGGTCACGTGACTTCAGATCTGACTGTGTTTTGAGGTGGAAAATGATAACTTGTCTTAGGTCAGAATGTGCTCTTAACAGCAAGGATACTACACAACATCTTCAATGAAGTGTCAGAAACTGCTGCATCTAAATACGATGCTCATCCTGTGAAGACTAGCAATATGATATCAGTGAATCTCAATAGCAAAACTAGCAATGTGATATCAGGGAATCTCAATAGCAAAACTAGCAATGTGATATCAGGGAATCTTAACAGGAAAGCTAGCAGTGTTGTATAGTTTCAGAGTTGACGATTTCCTTCATATAACGGGATATTTAATTCTGCTGTAATTTCCTCTCTCCATCTCCTGCATGGGCGGCCTCTTCCTCTGTTACCTACAAATCTTAGTGTGAATGTTGTCTGAGATATACTATCTGGCGGGAACCATGTAATATGGCCAAACCATTTGACTTGCTGTTTCCGGATACAGAATAATACTGGTGTTACTCCAACTTTTGCCCTGATGGTGTCATTTCTTATTTGGTTTCTTCTTGTCACATTTAGCATTATCCTTAAACATTCCATTTCTGTCGTGGTGATTTTTCTTTTGTTCTTGGCTGTTAGTGTCCATGTTCGACATTGACAGCATAGAGTTGGGAGGAAAATTGTGTTGTATAGTGCCCTCTTTGTTTCAGTTGTGATGTATTTGTTTTTCAGTAAAGATGTAGTTTATCCAAAAACCTGATTGCAGTTTTACTTCATCTGTTCTCAATTTCAGCAACGAGTTTCCCGAAAATAATAATCTGGGTAACTGAAATGCTTCACGTCAGCCGTGCAAAGCCGCGCCGAGCTACACAGCGCGGGCTGCTGTTGCGCAGGCCGACCGTTCTTTTGGCGAAAAAGTGCTCTAGAGTACCGTGCGTGGGTAGACAGGCTTTCGCTCCCTTCCAGGACGGCGAGAGTTAAGGTGTTTCGATGCAGAAGCAAGTGGTTTGTCCGTCGTCGAGCGAAGCCTATAAGCGGCTAGCCAGCCAGGTTCGTGCTAACGTGTCTGTGGTGTACTACGGTGTTGTTGACCGATGGTCTCGAAATTGGCCCATCTCTCGCGGAGAGTATCGGGTCTGCAGTATGTAATGTGCGTTGGTTGTAGGTGCCGCGCTTTCTTCTCGTTCGTTAGAGCAGAGAAGAGCAAAGAGAGAGAGAGAGAGAGAGAGAGAGAGAGAGAGCCGGCCGCCACCCCCTCTGGTTAAAGGAAACGAAACGCCACCGGGGTCGAAAGGGATCCGCTCTGAGCAGAGCACTGTCTCCCTTGCCCCGCGTCGGTCATTCGGCAGATATCCGACTAAGGTTCGGTGAAGAAAGCTATCTGGTTGATCCTGTCAGTAGTCATATGCTTGTCTCAAAGATTAAGGCATGCATGTCTAAGTTCACACTGTCTCACGGTGAAGCCACGAATGGCTCATTAAATCAGTCGAAGTTCCTTAGATGACATGATCCTACTTGGATAACTGTGGCAATTCTAGAGCTAATACATGCTTACCAAGCTCCGACCCTCGTGGAAAGAGCGCTTTTATTAGTTCAAAACCAATCGTCGTTGCCCTTCGCGGGGCGCGGCGTCCCAACTGCTGACTCTGGATAACTTTGTGCTGATCGCATGGCCTTCTGTGCCGGCGACGCATCTTTCAAATATCTTCCCTATCAAATGTCGATGGTACGTGACATGCCTACCATGTTTGTAACGGGTAACGGGGAGTCAGGGTTCGATTCCGGAGAGGGAGCATGAGAAAGAAGGCAGCAGGCGCGCAACTTACCCACTCCCGGCACGGGGAGGTAGTGACGAAAAGTAACAATACGGGACTCTTTCGAGGTCTCGTAATTGGAATGAGTACACTTTAAACTCTTTAACGAAGATCTATTGGAGGGCAAGTCTGGTGCCAGCAGCCGCGGTAATCCCAGCTCCAATAGCGTATATTAAAGTTGTTGCAGTTAAAAAGCTCGTAGTTGGATCTCAGGCGCAGGCGGGGGGTCCGGCTCGCGCCGGTTCACTGCCGGCTCTCTCCTGCCCTACCGTCTGCCGGCTCTCTATTGCCCTACCGTCTGCCGGCTCTCTCTTGGCCTACAGTCTGCCGGCTCTCTCTTGCCCTACAGTCTGTCGGCTCTCTCTTGCCCTACCGTCTGCTGGCTCTCTCTTGCCCTACAGTCTGCCGGCTCTCTCTTGCCCTACCGTCTGCCGGCTCTTTCTTGCCCTACCGTCTGCCGGCTCTCTCTTGCCCTACCGTCTGCCGGCTCTCTCTTGCCCTACCGTCTGCCGGCTCTTTCTTGCCCTACCGTCTGCCGGCTCTCTCCTGCCCTACAGTCTGCCGGCTCTCTCCCGCGGGTGCTCTTCGCTGAGTGTCCCGGGTGGCCGGCGCGTTTACTTTGAAAAAATTAGAGTGTTCAAAGCAGGCCCCAGCTGACTGAATAATGGTGCATGGAATAATGGAATAGGACCTCGGTTCTATTTTGTTGGTTTTCGGAACTGGAGGTAATGATTAACAGGGACAAACGGGGGCATTCATATTGCGGCGTTAGAGGTGAAATTCTTGGATCGCCGCAAGACGAGCTACTGCGAGAGCATTTGTCAAGAATGTTTTCATTAATCAAGAACGAAAGTCAGAGGCGCGAAGACGATCAGATACCGTCGTAGTTCTGACCATAAACGATGCCGACTAGCGATCCGCAGGAGTTGCTTCGATGACTCTGCGGGCAGCTTCCGGGAAACCAAAGTTTCTGGGTTCCGGGGGAAGTATGGTCACAAAGCTGAAACTTAAAGGAATTGACAGAAGGGCACCACCAGGAGTGGAGCCTGCGGATTAATTTGACTCAACACAGGAAAACTCACCCGGTCCGGACACTGTAAGGATTGACAGATTGATAGTTCTGTCTTGATTCGGTGGGTGGTGGTGCATGGCCGTTCTTAGCTGGTGGAGCGATTTGTCTGGTTAATTCCGATAACGAACGAGACTCTAGCCTATTAAATAGTTCGCCGGTTCCTCGATGCGCCGGCGCAACTTCTTAGAGGGACGAGTGGCGTTTAGCCACACGAGATTGAGCAATAACAGGTCTGTGATGCCCTTAGATGTCCGGGGCCGCACGCGCGCTACACTGAAGGAATCAGCGTGGATGACTCCCTGGCCCGAAAGGGTTGGGAAACCCGTTGAATCTCCTTCGTGTTAGGGACTGGGGCTTGTAACTCTTCCCCATGAACTAGGAATTCCCAGTAAGCGCGAGTCATAAGCTTGCGACGAGAGCTACTCATACCACGGCACCTCTGCTCTAGAGGCCGGCCACGTCCGTTCTACACCCTTACCGGTGAAATATGCTTAAACCAGCTTAAATCAGGGGTGAAATTTGATGGCTACTCATGTGACGGTACCTCCGCTCTAGAAGTCGGTCACGTCCTAAACATGCCTATACTGGGATAATACGCCTAAACCGGCTTAACCTGGGGGTGAAACTTACTAGTGGCGAGGATTCGTCCTCCTAGAAAAAAAGCTCCGTCCTGGTCACAACTAGGAAGGGTAGCGGCCAGACCACAAAATGCTGAAGTCGGAGACACTGGACCAGGGCAGTCTAGATAGGCAACCACCTCACACCCGACGAGGATATATGCGTATCCTAACCACTCTGAGGTTTTCCCGTGAGAAAGTCTAACGCTGGACTGGATGGGCAACCACCTCTCACCCGGTGGGATACATGGTATCCCAAAACACGTCGAGCTTTTCAGGTGAGAAAGTCCAACTCTAGATTGAACTGGTGCAACGAAAACCACGGTGTCAGGTAATCCCGCTTCTACGACCCACCAAGAATACAGGCTCAAGCCGTGCGATACTCTGAACCTCTTGTGGTCCTCTCGGGGATCTCGTGTGGTCCTTTCAGGGACAACAGGGGGACCACGGGACCTATCGAGGACCACAGGAGTAAGTTCAGTAAGATCACGTGGCGGTCTTGGTGGTAGAAGCGAACGAAGAAGAAGAAGAAGAAGATTTCCCAGGAAAATCTAAAACAAACCCAATTGTGTAACACAAGTGAATTCTTTTTTTCTGATGACCAAGAGCTTGTAGCCACATCAGAGATAAACCTGCAGCAGAACATGGATAGCTTACCAAGGGCATGTAAAAGCCACAACATGAAGATCAGTGCTGAAAAAATTTAAATCATAGACCATAGAGAGAGAATAAATCAATTCAGTACAAGTGTAGTATACGGGAGATAACTGTTGTTTTTACAGAAAGGGCAATTGTTATGACTCTCTTTCTGAACTTTTCCGTGTTCGGTCGAGATCCTTCTGAAACATCACGTGGGCTGAGAAACGTGTGACAGAGAATTGTGGGAGAGATTGGGCAGTCAGTCTACTTTTGGATGTGTACCTGAGAGGATGGTTTTTGTGATGTCTCTGTCGAAAAAAATGGATGTTTATATCTGTTACTGGAGTTGTTGAAGTATGAGTGGACTCGCCATGTGGCAGGGAAAAGCTGCCGGCGGTCAGAATATCGTCATCACCATCTTCATTTTCATCCATTTCATAAATCCCCATGTCAAGTCTTACGCAGGACTGGCTTGACTTCCGTACCAGTGTGTTGCCAACTTTAGGTTTGAAAGAACCTGAAAGTGATGAATGGCTGGAGTCAGTGAATAACTAACCCAGAAACGTGAAGTTGATGGCTGGAGTCACTGTAAGGATTGACAGATTGATAGTTCTGTCTTGATTCGGTGGGTGGTGGTGCATGGCCGTTCTTAGCTGGTGGAGCGATTTGTCTGGTTAATTCCGATAACGAACGAGACTCTAGCCTATTAAATAGTTCGCCGGTTCCTCGATGCGCCGGCGCAACTTCTTAGAGGGACGAGTGGCGT
The DNA here is from genome assembly GCA_009760885.1 of Achatina immaculata. NCBI lineage: Eukaryota > Metazoa > Mollusca > Gastropoda > Stylommatophora > Achatinidae > Lissachatina > Lissachatina immaculata. Next base: position 65,463,623 of record CM019713.1, on the reverse strand, counting down.
TTAGCCACACGAGATTGAGCAATAACAGGTCTGTGATGCCCTTAGATGTCCGGGGCCGCACGCGCGCTACACTGAAGGAATCAGCGTGGATGACTCCCTGGCCCGAAAGGGTTGGGAAACCCGTTGAATCTCCTTCGTGTTAGGGACTGGGGCTTGTAACTCTTCCCCATGAACTAGGAATTCCCAGTAAGCGCGAGTCATAAGCTTGCGACGAGAGCTACTCATACCACGGCACCTCTGCTCTAGAGGCCGGCCACGTCCGTTCTACACCCTTACCGGTGAAATATGCTTAAACCAGCTTAAATCAGGGGTGAAATTGATGGCTACTCATGTGACGGTACCTCCGCTCTAGAAGTCGGTCACGTCCTAAACATGCCTATACTGGGATAATACGCCTAAACCGGCTTAACCTGGGGGTGAAACTTACTAGTGGCGAGGATTCGTCCTCCTAGAAAAAAAGCTCCGTCCTGGTCACAACTAGGAAGGGTAGCGGCCAGACCACAAAATGCTGAAGTCGGAGACACTGGACCAGGGCAGTCTAGATAGGCAACCACCTCACACCCGACGAGGATATATGCGTATCCTAACCACTCTGAGGTTTTCCCGTGAGAAAGTCTAACGCTGGACTGGATGGGCAACCACCTCTCACCCGGTGGGATACATGGTATCCCAAAACACGTCGAGCTTTTCAGGTGAGAAAGTCCAACTCTAGATTGAACTGGTGCAACGAAAACCACGGTGTCAGGTAATCCCGCTTCTACGACCCACCAAGAATACAGGCTCAAGCCGTGCGATACTCTGAACCTCTTGTGGTCCTCTCGGGGATCTCGTGTGGTCCTTTCAGGGACAACAGGGGGACCACGGGACCTATCGAGGACCACAGGAGTAAGTTCAGTAAGATCACGTGGCGGTCTTGGTGGTAGAAGCGAACGAAGAAGAAGAAGAAGAAGATTTCCCAGGAAAATCTAAAACAACCCAATTGTGTAACACAAGTGAATTCTTTTTTTCTGATGACCAAGAGCTTGTAGCCACATCAGAGATAAACCTGCAGCAGAACATGGATAGCTTACCAAGGGCATGTAAAAGCCACAACATGAAGATCAGTGCTGAAAAAATTTAAATCATAGACCATAGAGAGAGAATAAATCAATTCAGTACAAGTGTAGTATACGGGAGATAACTGTTGTTTTTACAGAAAGGGCAATTGTTATGACTCTCTTTCTGAACTTTTCCGTGTTCGGTCGAGATCCTTCTGAAACATCACGTGGGCTGAGAAACGTGTGACAGAGAATTGTGGGAGAGATTGGGCAGTCAGTCTACTTTTGGATGTGTACCTGAGAGGATGGTTTTTGTGATGTCTCTGTCGAAAAAAATGGATGTTTATATCTGTTACTGGAGTTGTTGAAGTATGAGTGGACTCGCCATGTGGCAGGGAAAAGCTGCCGGCGGTCAGAATATCGTCATCACCATCTTCATTTTCATCCATTTCATAAATCCCCATGTCAAGTCTTACGCAGGACTGGCTTGACTTCCGTACCAGTGTGTTGCCAACTTTAGGTTTGAAAGAACCTGAAAGTGATGAATGGCTGGAGTCAGTGAATAACTAACCCAGAAACGTGAAGTTGATGGCTGGAGTCACTGAATAACTAACCCAGAAACGAGAAGTTGATGGCTGGAGTCACTGAATAACTAACCCAGAAACGTGAAGTTGATGGCTGGAGTCAGTGAATAACTAACCCAGAAACGTGAAATTGATGGCTGGAGTCAGTGAATAACTAACCCAGAAATGTGAAGTTGATGGCTGGAGTCAGTGAATAACTAACCCAGAAACGAGAAGTTGATGGCTGGAGTCAGTGAATAACTAACCCAGAAACGAGAAGTTGATGGCTGGAGACACTGAATAACTAACCCAGAAACGAGAAGTTGATGGCTGGAGTCACTGAATAACTAACCCAGAAACGTGAAGTTGATGGCTGGAGACACTGAATAACTAACCCAGAAACGCTCAGAAAACACGGCCTCGAGACAACGTACAAGTCAGAATGATGGAGCGCATCCAGGCACAGCACCGGCTTAACCAGCGCCCCAACATTCTTTCATCCAGGCACAGCACCGGCTTAACCAGCGCCCCAACATTCTTTCATCCAGGCACAGCACTGGCTTAACCAGCGCCCCAACATTCTTTCATCCAGGCACAGCACCGGCTTAACCAGCTCCCCAACATTCTTTCATCCAGGCACAGCACCGGCTTAACCAGCGCCCCAACATTCTTTCATCCAGGCACAGCACCGGCTTAACCAGCTCCCCAACATTCTTTCATCCAGGCACAGCACCGGCTTAACCAGCGCCCCAACATTCTTTCATCCAGGCACAGCACCGGCTTAACCAGCGCCCCAACATTCTTTCATCCAGGCACAGCACTGGCTTAACCAGCGCCCCAACATTCTTTCATCCAGGCACAGCACCGGCTTAACCAGCGCCCCAACATTCTTTCATCCAGGCACAGCACTGGCTTAACCAGCGCCCCAACATTCTTTCAGTAACAAAAAAATAGTACCACAGTAAGCACAGCTGAACAAACTGCTTCACATGCAGTGATAGATACAGGAAGATTATAAGGGGGGGGGGAGAGAGAGAGAGAGAGAGAGAGAGAGAGAGAGAGAGAGAGAGAGCTGTACAGTGATGTTTCTGGTGTGAGCAAGAGCCCTTCATGAGATTTCTACATGAGAGGAGAGGAGGTGTCAAGCTGTTAATACATCTACTTGATTGACAACGTTCTTGTAATGCAACATTGTTTTGTTCTATCAAAGAAACAGTGGCCTGCATTAAGTAACACCTGCCAGGTATTGTTGAGGAGGGTGTGGCGTTTCTGTTGAACCTGTGCCAGCTGACAGTTCGAAGGAAGAAATCGTTGAACTGATTTACCTCAGCGCGGCGTGACAGAAGCCACCAATCAGGATCCTGGGAGAGGAAGTTCCGCGCGCTGTCACACAAGGAGCTCGCAGTGAAGTAGGACAATTGTCGTCTTTCAAGTCACCGTAACAGGACGGTTAAACTCTCTCCAGAGCTGAAACAAGGAGTTTAATATGTAACCCAGAGTTGTGAGTTTTCTGCTGGACTTATGGATGTACGACTGGTTCACACAGTGAGCATTATTCTGTGTGTCTGCTAACAGTGTCTATATCGTGCTGTAGTGATAAACTGTTTTATGTCTGGTAACAGTGTCTATATCGTGCTGTAGTGATAAACTGTCTTTTATGTCTGGTAACAGTGTCTATATCGTGCTGTAGTGATAAACTGTCTTTTATGTCTGGTAACAGTGTCTATATCGTGCTGTAGTGATAAACTGTCTTTTGTCTGGTAACAGTGTCTATATCGTGTTGTAGTGATAAACTGTCTTTTATGTCTGGTAACAGTGTCTATATCGTGCTGTAGTGATAAACTGTTTTATGTCTGGTAACAGTGTCTACATCGTGCTGTAGTGATAAACTGTCTTTTATGTCTGGTAACAGTGTCTACATCGTGCTATAGTGATAAACTGTCTTTTATGTCTGGTAACAGTGTCTATATCGTGCTGTAGTGATAAACTGTCTTTTGTGTTCAAAAAATATTGCTGTATGTAAGTATATTTTGTTCGTGCCGTATGTGGCTACAGGTATATAAATATATTATTGTATGTAACCATATTATTCTTTGTGTGGTTGCATGTGGCTAGTTTTGTCTGTATGAAAAATATATTATTGTATGTAGCTATACTGTTTGTGTAAATATAGGTTGCTATAATATTTGTATTATTTATGCTAGTATAATGTTGTTTGTTGAAGAGATGAATTATTTTGCGTGGCTATAATCTTGTTTGTTGTAAAGATCAACTTATTATGTGGATATAATATTGTTTGTTGTAAAGATGGATTATTTTATGCGAATATAATGTTGGTTTTTTTTTGTAAAAATGAATTATTTTATGTGAATATAATGTTGTTTGTGGTAAAGATGAATTTGTATGTGAAAATAATGTTGTTTGTGGTAAAGATGAATTCTTTTATATGGAAATAATGTTTTTTGTATATATGAATTTCTTTCATATGGCTATTTTAGGTTGATATAATGTGTTGGTTTTTGTAAAAATATATTATTTTTGTGACTATAACGTTGTTTAAATTAACAAAAGATTAATAGTTACCAAAAGATTAACGGTTAACAAAAAATTAACGGTTGCTTGATTTTACTGGGCACTGTCGCTGTATCTACCCGGACTTTACTGGGCACTGTCGCTGTATCTACCCGGACTTTACTGGGCACTGTCGCTGTATCTACCCGGACTTTACTGGGCACTGTCGCTGTATCTACCCGGACTTTACTGGGCACTGTCGCTGTATCTACCGGACTTTACTGGGCACTGTCGCTGTATCTACCCGGACTTTACTGGGCACTGTCGCTGTATCTACCCGGACTTTACTGGGCACTGTCGCTGTATCTACCCGGACTTTACTGGGCACTGTCGCTGTATCTACCCCGGACTTTACGACAACCGGAAACACTACTGCAGCTACAACTTTACTTTTTATCCTTCTGTTTCTACTACTACCACCTATTATTATTATTATTATTGCTGCTACAACTACTTCTACTACAGCACCGGCTTAACCAGCGCCCCAACATTCTTTCATCCAGGCACAGCACCGGCTTAACCAGCGCCCCAACATTCTTTCATCCAGGCACAGCACTGGCTTAACCAGCGCCCCAACATTCTTTCATCCAGGCACAGCACCGGCTTAACCAGCGCCCCAACATTCTTTCATCCAGGCACAGCACTGGCTTAACCAGCGCCCCAACATTCTTTCAGTAACAAAAAAATAGTACCACAGTAAGCACAGCGGAACAAACTGCTTCACATGCAGTGATAGATACAGGAAGATTATAAGGGGGGGGGGGGGAGAGAGAGAGAGAGAGAGAGAGAGAGAGAGAGCTGTACAGTGATGTTTCTGGTGTGAGCAAGAGCCCTTCATGAGATTTCTACATGAGAGGAGAGGAGGTGTCAAGCTGTTAATACATCTACTTGATTGACAACGTTCTTGTAATGCAACATTGTTTTGTTCTATCAAAGAAACAGTGGCCTGCATTAAGTAACACCTGCCAGGTATTGTTGAGGAGGGTGTGGCGTTTCTGTTGAACCTGTGCCAGCTGACAGTTCGAAGGAAGAAATCGTTGAACTGATTTACCTCAGCGCGGCGTGACAGAAGCCACCAATCAGGATCCTGGGAGAGGAAGTTCCGCGCGCTGTCACACAAGGAGCTCGCAGTGAAGTAGGACAATTGTCGTCTTTCAAGTCACCGTAACAGGACGGTTAAACTCTCTCCAGAGCTGAAACAAGGAGTTTAATATGTAACCCAGAGTTGTGAGTTTTCTGCTGGACTTATGGATGTACGACTGGTTCACACAGTGAGCATTATTCTGTGTGTCTGCTAACAGTGTCTATATCGTGCTGTAGTGATAAACTGTCTTTTATGTCTGGTAACAGTGTCTATATCGTGCTGTAGTGATAAACTGTCTTTTATGTCTGGTAACAGTGTCTATATCGTGCTGTAGTGATAAACTGTCTTTTATGTCTGGTAACAGTGTCTATATCGTGCTGTAGTGATAAACTGTCTTTTATGTCTGGTAACAGTGTCTATATCGTGTTGTAGTGATAAACTGTCTTTTATGTCTGGTAACAGTGTCTATATCGTGCTGTAGTGATAAACTGTCTTTTATGTCTGGTAACAGTGTCTACATCGTGCTGTAGTGATAAACTGTCTTTTATGTCTGGTAACAGTGTCTACATCGTGCTATAGTGATAAACTGTCTTTTATGTCTGGTAACAGTGTCTATATCGTGCTGTAGTGATAAACTGTCTTTTGTGTTCAAAAAATATTGCTGTATGTAAGTATATTTTGTTCGTGCCGTATGTGGCTACAGGTATATAAATATATTATTGTATGTAACCATATTATTCTTTGTGTGGTTGCATGTGGCTAGTTTTGTCTGTATGAAAAATATATTATTGTATGTAGCTATACTGTTTGTGTAAATATAGGTTGCTATAATATTTGTATTATTTATGCTAGTATAATGTTGTTTGTTGAAGAGATGAATTATTTTGCGTGGCTATAATCTTGTTTGTTGTAAAGATCAACTTATTATGTGGATATAATATTGTTTGTTGTAAAGATGGATTACTTTATGCGAATATAATGTTGGTTTTTTTTTGTAAAAATGAATTATTTTATGTGAATATAATGTTGTTTGTGGTAAAGATGAATTTGTATGTGAAAATAATGTTGTTTGTGGTAAAGATGAATTCTTTTATATGGAAATAATGTTTTTTGTATATATGAATTTCTTTCATATGGCTATTTTAGGTTGATATAATGTGTTGGTTTTTGTAAAAATAAATTATTTTTGTGACTATAACGTTGTTTAAATTAACAAAAGATTAATAGTTACCAAAAGATTAACGGTTAACAAAAAATTAACGGTTGCTTGATTTTACTGGGCACTGTCGCTGTATCTACCCCGGACTTTACGACAACCAGAAACACTACTGCAGCTACAACTTTACTTTTTATCCTTCTGTTTCTACTACTACCACCTATTATTATTATTATTATTGCTGCTACAACTACTTCTACTACAACCTTACTTTTCCGTATTTAGTACGAATGTCCCGTATATTAAAGGCTGTGTCCATGCATATACCGTATTTAGTACGAATGTCCCGTATAAAAGATTGTATCATGTACGGACTGTGTTTAGTACGAATACTGTGTCCAGTAACGTTCCGTAATGTATGTAGGGAGAAATCATTGTCAGTACTTTTGAAATGATGCCACAATGAAATAAAATTCAACAGAAGCAGCCAAGAAGAAGAAGAAGAAGATGAAAAGAGTGATAATGAGCGGGTAAGTTTTGGCCCGACCTGGACGGCAGACGGAAGCTCATCTCTGTAGGAGATACATTTCTTTTTCAAAAGCAGACCACCAACATCAGAGGACTTTGTCCCGGTGACTGAGGGAGGGGACATTTTCTTTTCTCACAGTTGTACATAGTCGAAGCCGTACATGGTCGAAGTTGTACATAGTCGGAGCAGTACATGGTCGAAATTATACATAGTCGAAGCTGTACATGGTCAAAGTTCTACATAGTCGAAACTGTACATGGTCGAAGTTGTGGATAGTCGAAGCTGTACATCACGTGACTACCTTTCAAAACTTATTTAACAACTTTATTATTCCAAATATTCTAATTTCACAACAAAAGTAGGCCACAGATAATAACATGACTGCAGCTTTTGGAACTGATCAAGTGCAAAACATTTAATATTTCCAGTTTTGTAGCTATGTCTGCAGATACAACAACACATTAGATTTTGTAGCTATGTCTGCAGATACAACAGCACATTAGATTTTGTAGCTATGTCTGCAGATACAACAACACATTAGATTTTGTAGCTATGTCTGCAGATACAACAACACATTAGATTTTGTAGCTATGTCTGCAGATACAACAACACATTAGATTTTGTAGCTATGTCTTCAGATACAACAACACATCAGATTTTGTAGCTATGTCTGCAGATACAACAGCACATTAGATTTTGTAGCTATGTCTGCAGATACAACAACACATTAGATTTTGTAGCTATGTCTGCAGATACAACAACACATTAGATTTTGTAGCTATGTCTGCAGATACGACAACACATCAGATTTCAAGCTTATACTGTACCTTTACTTGGTGGAATATTCGTTCCACCGTGCGGTGGTTGTCTTGTCTTGTCTTGTCTTGTCCTGCCTCGTCTTGTCTGCTGCTTCCCTGTAACTGTGAGCTGGTGTTCCTGGACGCAGCTGCCCTGAAAACGCCGAGCCATATCATCATGTCGGATTGTAAGCGGGTAATAGCAGCTATTTTTTCAACTAGGTGCGGCTAAAGAGCAGGGGATGTGCAATACTTCCTTAACAGACTCCACCACCATGGGGACTATGGCAATACTTACCCCGTTAGCCAGACTATGCCTGCTATCGTGAGTACCAAGGGAGAGGTGAGACAAGGTCTTGGCCAGCTGTGGTTCGCTGACTGCCACATCAGACAGGTTCTTCTCCCCCACAGTGTCCCCCAGTGTCTTTTCCCCACAGTGTCCCCCAGTGTCTTTTCCCCACAGTGTCCCCCAGTGTCTTTTCCCCACAGTGTCCCCCAGTGTCTTTTCCCCACAGTGTCCCCCAGTGTCTTTTCCCCACAGTGTCCCCAGTGTCTTCTCCTCACAGTGTCCCCCAGTGTCTTCTCCCCACAGTGTCCCCCAGTATCTTTTCCCCACAGTGTCCCCCAGTATCTTTTCCCCACAGTGTCCCCCAGTATCTTTTCCCCACAGTGTCCCCCAGTATCTTTTCCCCACAGTGTCCCCCAGTATCTTTTCCCCACAGTGTCCCCCAGTATCTTTTCCCCACAGTGTCCCCAGTGTCTTCTCCCCCACGGTTTCCCCAGTGTCTTCTCCCCACGGTTTCCCCAGTGTCTTTTCCCCACGGTGTCCCCCAGTGTCTTCTCCCCACGGTTTCCCCAGTGTCTTCTCCCCACGGTTTCCCCAGTGTCTTCTCCTCACTGTGTCCCCCAGTGTCTTCTCCCCCACGGCGTTTCCCCCAGTGTCTTCCCCACGGTGTCCCCCAGTGTCTTCTCCCCCACGGCGTTTCCCCAGTGTCTTCTCCCCAGGGTGTCCCCCAGTGTCTTCTCCCCAGGGTGTCCCCCAGTGTCTTCTCCCCACGGTTTCCCCAGTGTCTTCTCCCCAGGGTGTCCCCCAGTGTCTTCTCCCCACGGTTTCCCCAGTGTCTTCTCCTCACTGTGTCCCCCAGTGTCTTCTCCCCATGGTGTTTCCCCCAGTGTCTTCTCCCCACGGTGTTTCCCCCAGTGTCTTCTCCCCCACGGCGTTTCCCCCAGTGTCTTCTCCCCCACGGCGTTTCCCCCAGTGTCTTCTCCCCACGGTGTTTCCCCCAGTGTCTTCTCCCCACGGTGTTTCCCCCAGTGTCTTCTCCCCACGGTGTTTCCCCCAGTGTCTTCTCCCCACGGTGTTTCCCCCAGTGTCTTCTCCCCACGGTGTTTCCCCCAGTGTCTTTTCCCCACGGTGTTTCCCCCAGTGTCTTCTCCCCACGGTGTTTCCCCCAGTGTCTTCTCCCCACGGTGTTTCCCCCAGTGTCTTCTCCCCACGGTGTCCCCCAGTGTCTTCTCCCCACGGTGTCCCCCAGTGTCTTCTCCCCACGGTGTTTCCCCCAGTGTCTTCTCCCCACGGTGTGACAGTAAAGTGCGACTGATAGAGTTTGATGATTTAACAGACGAGACATCAGATATTTTAACAATAGTTACAGCAGATGTTTTAACAGACGAGACATCAGATATTTTAATAGGAGAGACAACAGATATTTTCACCCATCATGTGACTAAATCCTGAAAAAGTTTGATTTAGTATCATAGTGTACAGAGAACAGGGCAGGTAACATCAACAAAGCTACAGCAAGAAACAGGTAGAGCCTGCGCTCACAGTATTCTGATATAAAGACGGCTGACAGCAGAATATACAGACATTTTCAATTTTATCAACTGTTTTTAATATAAAGACGGCTGACAGCAGAATATGCAGACATTTTCAATTTTATCAACTGTTTTTAATATAAAGACGGCTGACAGCAGAATATGCAGACATTTTCAATTTTATCAACTGTTTTTAATATAAAGACGGCTGACAGCAGAATATGCAGACATTTTCAATTTTATCAACTGTTTTTAATATAAAGACGGCTGACAGCAGAATATGCAGACATTTTCATATTTTTATTGAAAGAGTAGAAAACCTGACAATTTTGCGGGTGGAGTTAAAAAAGAACGGGGTATGTAATACTAATATTACAGAGTCTACTTCCACGGGGTATGTAATACTAATATTACAGAGTCCACATCTACGGGGTATGTAATACTAATATTACAGAGTCCACATCTACGGGGTATGTAATACTAATATTACAGAGTCTACTTCCACGGGGTATGTAATACTAATATTACAGAGTCCACATCTACGGGGTATGTAATACTAATATTACAGAGTCCACATCTACGGGGTATGTAATACTAATATTACAGAGTCCACATCTACGGGGTATGTAATACTAATATTACAGAGTCCACATCTACGGGGTATGTAATACTAATATTACAGAGTCCACATCCACGGGGTATGTAATACTAATATTACAGAGTCCACATCTACGGGGTATGTAATACTAATATTACAGAGTCCACATCCACGGGGTATGTAATACTAATATTTACAGAGTCCACATCTACGGGGTATGTAATACTAATATTACAGAGTCCACATCTACGGGGTATGTAATACTAATATTACAGAGTCCACATCCACGGGGTATGTAATACTAATATTACAGAGTCCACATCTACGGGGTATGTAATACTAATATTACAGAGTCCACATCTACGGGGTATGTAATACTAATATTACAGAGTCCACATCCACGGGGTATGTAATACTAATATTACAGAGTCCACATCCACGGGGTATGTAATACTAATATTACAGAGTCCACATCTACGGGGTATGTAATACTAATATTACAGAGTCCACATCCACGGGGTATGTAATACTAATATTTACAGAGTCCACATCTACGGGGTATGTAATACTAATATTACAGAGTCCACATCTACGGGGTATGTAATACTAATATTACAGAGTCCACATCCACGGGGTATGTAATACTAATATTACAGAGTCCACATCTACGGGGTATGTAATACTAATATTACAGAGTCCACATCTACGGGGTATGTAATACTAATATTTACAGAGTCCACATCCACTGGGATGTAAAAAGAAGAATTGATGGTTTAAAAGAATAGTATAAATAAATAGTTACGGCACAGAAAGGAGGAATTATTGCTGATTTGGCACGCCTGGCTGTGACTATTTGTGTCTATTAACATATTTTTAGCAGGGGAGATAATTCTCAGGGACAACGATTTCACCTGAGCCGTAGTCTCCCATTTAATTAGTACAATAATATAAATAGTACCCGGAATTTCTCCCATAGAAATCTTAACCCAGAATCTAAACCTTCCTCAAGTCCGGCGACCTGTGAACTGCAGCTCAGTTATTACAAGAACCAACAGCACCACAGAACAACTGGACTAGTTGATGTATGATCCAAGAAACAAAACCAAATGTTTATTCACACAAACTGCACGAGAAATACGGGACAGCACGGACACAGATCGCACAACACGTGAAATCGCTGCAGTCAAAATCACTTAGATAAATAATCCACATATTGCTAGGAACTACTTATAGTTGTCCATCTCAGATCAAGTTGTTTAACTCAAGTTACAATGGTTCTACCTTCTAACTACATAAATGATATGTCTTATGTTACTTAACAAAAACTTACTGCTTTGGTTTACAAACATTATTTAACATCTAATCAGCAAAACGACGCCTGGTCTCCATGTCTCCAAACACACAGATCCTTGCTGCAGACATAGACATTTAAATACACCGACATTCTGCAAGAGCAGAAATAGCAACAACAGCAACAACTCCAAAATTAGAAACAGCAATACCAGCAACAACAACAGACGCAGCAACAACTGCAACAAGAGAAACAGCAACACCAGCAGCAATTACACCAGCAGAAAAGCCAACAACTGCAACAACAGAAACAGCAACACCAGCAGCAGCAACAAAACAACACCAACAACAACTGCAACAACAAAAACAACAATACCAGCAATAACTGCAATAACACCAACAGCAATACCAGTAACAGCTGCAACAACAGAACATCAACAACAACAGCGACAGCAGCAGCTACAATAACAGAAACAGCAACACCAGCAACAACAGAAACAGCAGCACCAGTAACAACCACAAGGCCAGAAACAACCACAAGAAGAACAACAACAACTGCAGCAGAAACAACCACAACAAGAACAGCAACAACTGCAGTAGAAACAACCACAACAAGAACAGCAACAACTGCAGTAGAAACAACCACAACAAGAACAGCAACAACTGCAGCTGAGACAACCACAACAAGAACAGCAACAACTGCAGCAGAAACAACAACAACAAGAACAGCAACAACTGCAGCAGAAACAACAACAACAAGAACAGCAAGAACTGCAGCAGAAACAATAACAACAAGAACAGCAAGAACTGCAGCAGAAACAACAACAACAACAACAGCAAGAACTGCAGCAGAAACAACAACAACAAGAACAGCAACAACTGCAGCAGAAACAACAAGCCAAAGAGAAAACCCGGCAAAATTAGCATTAGTTCCAAGAATAGCAAAAACATAGTAGCAGAAACTATAACAATAGCAAAAACAATAGTAGCAGAAACTATAACAATAGCAAAAACAATAGTAGCAGAAACTATAACAATAGCAAAAACAATAGTAGCAGAAACTATAACAATAGCAAAAACAATAATCCAGAAACTATAACAATAGTGGAAACAATAACAATATCTGAAGCAACAACAACAGCAGAAAAAAAGCAATGGCATAATAGAAAATTGGAACAACAATAGAAGCATGTATTGAAATATTAGGACAAGTTATAACAATAGCAGAAACATTAATGGGAAAAATAACAATAGAAACAACAACAGTTGCAGGAATAAAACAACAGGAAAATAGCAGCACAAGTAAAATAACAGAAAACGCAAGGAGAACAAAAGAAACAAAACAACAACAACAATAACAAATGCCTTCTGACTGTTTTAACATGAACACATATATAATGCAAAGTTCAAAGATTCGCTTGACTGATAGATAGCACTAGGACATTCTCTGTAATCTTAGCTTGATTCCCTCGTCCATATTTGACAAGCTAATGTTCTGTGTCAGACAATCACGTGACATTTAGTACTACCATCACGCCAGGCCAGATTTGTTTGTTCTGAGTCCAAGCACTATGCATCGATGGTTGTCAAGACGCGGGGCCATGTTTGAGTTCGTTGCTATGGACACTGGCGACATTAAATTAGCCGTCGTAATTTGAAGAAGGTCACTTAAATGCTGTTGTCCGCACGTCATTCTTGCGGATAGTATCAGTTATGGATGTAAAGACAAGTATTGTGTCCATATATTTACATGTTCATCATATTTAGTTTATAAAACTATATTAGAAGTTTCTTTATTGCTGTAAAATTTACTTTCATGTCAAGTACATCGTCTACTGTCACATGATTTGTGGAGAGAAGTAAGAGAACATACACAAATCGTGTATAAAGCTGATACAAATTAAGAGATAAGAAACTGTAGAAGAAGGCATGTAACAGATGAATAAATGAGAAACTGTAGGAGAAGGCATGTAACAGATGAAGAGATAAGAAACTATAGGAGAAGACATGTAACAGATGAAGAGATGAGAAACTGTAGAAAAAGGCATGTAACAGATAAATAAATGAGAAACTGTAGGAGAAGACATGTAACAGATGAAGAGATGAGAAACTGTAGAAGAAGACATGTAACAGATGAATAAATGAGAAACTGTAGGAGAAGGCATGCAACAGATGAAGAGATAAGAAACTATAGGAGAAGACATGTAACAGATGAAGAGATGAGAAACTGTAGGAGAAGGCATGTAACAGATAAATAAATGAGAAACTGTAGGAGAAGGCATGTAACAGATGAAGAGATGAGAAACTGTAGAAGAGGTCATTTAACAGATGAAGATATGAGAAACTGTAGAATAGGTCATGTAACAAATGAAGAGATGAGAAACTGTAGAAGAGGTCATTTAACAGATGAAGATATGAGAAACTGTAGAAGAGGTCATGTAACAAATGAAGAGATGAGAAAGTGTAGAAGATGTCATGTAACAAATGAAGAGATGAGAAACTATAGAAGAGATCAAGTAACAAATGAAGAGATACGAAACTGTAGAAGAGGTCGTGTAACAAATGAAGGGATGAGAAACTGTAGAAGAGGTCATGTAACAAATGAAGAGATGAGAAACTGTACAAGAGGTCATGTAACAAATGAAGGGATAAGAAACTGTAGAAGAGGTCATGTAACAAATGAAGAGATGAGAAACTGTACAAGAGGTCATATAACAAATGAAGAGATGAGAAAGTGTAGAAGAGGTAATGTAACAAATGAAGAGATGAGAAACTATAGAAGAGGTTATGTAACAAATGAAGAGATGAGAAACTGTAGAAGAGGTCATGTAACAAATGAAGAGATGAGAAACTGTAGAAGAGGTCATGTAACAAATGAAGAGATGAGAAAGTGTAGAAGAGGTCATGTAACAAATGAAGAGATGAGAAACTGTAGAAGAGGTCATGTAACAAATGAAGGGATAAGAAACTGTAGAAGAGGTCATGTAACAAATGAAGGGATAAGAATGATAGATTGTGTTGTGCTGTGTAGTAATGATGTGAAAGGTGAATGTATGATGTAATGTACAAAGTAGTGGTATCAGATAATAAAGGAAACCATTAAGAAAATAGATCTATCTTAATTAAACGACAATATTTATAGAAGCCATTTACGGGTCAAATACGTTACCTGAGCCAAGTGTTATAAACACATCATCATTATCATCAGCATCATCATCATCATCAGGTGCCGTGCCGACTGGCGTTGGCTATTATGCTTCTCCAAAGTACACGATCCTTCATGCAGGCCATCAGCTCAGTTGGTGATCTCCTCTCACACCATCCCGTCAGACTGTCCAGTATCATTTCTCTTGGTCTTCCTCTGGCTCTTCGTCCCTCCATTTTTTTCTGTTTGTTATAATATTTTCAATGCCCCCTCTTCTCATTGCATGTCCTATGAAAGTACATTGTCTCTCTCTTTCTTATTTTTTTGACAAGATTTTTTCTATTTCCAACATTTCTCAAACAGCAGTTATGTTTGCTGTCCAGGGGATTCGCAACATTCTTCTAATAAACCACATTTCTGCTGCTTCCAATGACTTTTGTGTAGACCTGCCTATTGTCCATGATTCACTTCCATATAATAAGATAGGTTCACACAGACACAGGCAGACAAACACAGGCAGGCAGGTAAACAGACAAAGGCAGGCAGGTAAACAGACAGAGGCAGGCAGACAAACACAGGCAGGCACGGTAAACAGACAAAGGCAGGCAGGTAAACAGACACAGACAGGCAGGTAAACAGACACAGGCAGACAAACACAGGCAGGCAGGTAAACAGACACAGGCAGGCAGGTAAACAGACATAGGCAAGCAGATAAACAGACACAGACAGGCAGGTAAACAGACAGAGGCAGGCAGACAAACACAGGCAGGCAGGTAACAAATGAAGAAACGAGAAACCTCGAGAGATCATAAAATCTCATTTCTGAGATAATTCGACCAAATATCGACTTGAGCGAATGATTATTATTATCCACACAGGTAGTTACAACAAAATTAACAACAGTATATACTGCATCCATCATTCTACAAACATTCTGAGCAAATCTTGAACGAGAAAATAACTAACAATCTTTTTTTTCAGAAATAAATGGGTAACAGGTCTATATATAGACACATCCAAGCAAGGTCATGGCTGCTTGCGTGGTCTTCTCAGTGGCTGTTGCTGCTGATACTGATGTTGATGATGACTTTGGTGGTGGATGTGGATGCTAGGAGCGACACAGAAGATATACAGTGGAGTCTTTCCACCCCAGGTTTTGGTAAGTTTACTTTTCTGTGTGTTTGTGTGCAGGAGATGTATCTAAAAGAGGTCAGCAAAATGGCGGCCACATCAGAAGTTTGATGTGAAGGGAGAATTGTGAGGTGCTGTAATACATCTAGTAGTGATGTGAAGGGAGAATTGTGAGGTGCTGTAATACATCTAGTAGTGATGTGAAGGGAGAATTGTGAGGTGCTGTAATAAATCTAGTAGTGATGTGAAGGGAGAATTGTGAGGTGCTGTAGTACATCTAGTAATGATGTGAAGGGTGCATTTTGTGGTACTGTAATACATCTAGTAGTGATGTGAATGATAGATTGTGTTGTGCTGTGTAGTAATGATGTGAAAGGTGAATGTATGATGTAATGTACAAAGTAGTGGTATCAGATAATAAAGGAAACCATTAAGAAAATAGATCTATCTTAATTAAACGACAATATTTATAGAAGCCATTTACGGGTCAAATACGTTACCTGAGCCAAGTGTTATAAACACATCATCATTATCATCATCATCATCATCATCAGGTGCCGTGCCGACTGGCGTTGGCTATTATGCTTCTAATAAACCACATTTCTGCTGCTTCCAATGACTTTTGTGTAGACCTGCCTATTGTCCATGATTCACTTCCATATAATAAGATAGGTTCACACAGACACAGGCAGACAAACACAGGCAGGCAGGTAAACAGACAAAGGCAGGCAGGTAAACAGACAGAGGCAGGCAGACAAACACAGGCAGGCAGGTAAACAGACAAAGGCAGGCAGGTAAACAGACAGAGGCAGGCAGACAAACACAGGCAGGCAGGTAAACAGACAGAGGCAGGCAGGTAAACAGACACAGGCAGGCAGGAAAACAGACATAGGCAAGCAGATAAACAGACACAGACAGGCAGGTAAACAGACAGAGGCAGGCAGGTAAACAGACACAGGCAGGCAGGTAAACAGACACAGGCAGGCAGCTAAACAGACAGAGGCAGGCAGACAAACACAGGCATGCAGGTAAACAGACACAGGCAGGTAAAGAGACAGAGGCAGTCAGGTAAACAGACACAGGCAGGCAGGAAAACAGACACAGGCAGGCAGGTAAACAGACACAGGCAGGCAGGTAAACAGACACAGGCAGGCAGGTAAACAGACAAAGGCAGGCAGGTAAACAGACACAGGCAGGTAGACAGACACAGGCAGGCAGCTAAACAGACAAAGGCAGGCAGACAGACACAGGCAGGCAGGTAAACAGACAAAGCAGGTTGACAGACACAGGCAGGCAGGTAAGCAGACAGAAGCAGACAAACAGACAGACAGACACAACACCTACAAACAGAATCAAGCTATCAGCCACCGCCGCTGGTTCTCTTGACCCCTGACATGATCGGTTTGTTGGTTTGTTTGTTTCATGATAGAAAGCTAAAGGGAAGCTGTTGTGTGAAAACTGTAAGTGTGCCTCGCCTTGCAGAGTGTAAATCTTTACCACAGTTTGTGTCTCCTACAAAAGTTTCATTATTACTCGTTCTGTTCTTGGAGTTCTTCCGTGTTCTTGTAAGTTTCCAGGCAGAGGAAAACTTCTTCTTGAAACTCCAGAGTTTGATTTCACGAGACTAATATTTTGATCTTTACATTTCGTCAAAATGAAATTCATCAACCTTTTTTTTAATGTTCCTGGAGAAGCTTGGTGGAGAATCTCATCCACTTTCTCATCATTCCACTTCTCCTGAGTTCAAATCTCGGACAATGGCTCCAGCTTTTTTCTTTCAGATCAGAGACAAACATTCACATTCAGACAACTATCACTGTCACTGATCGATAGATCAAACTGATATTGCACTTGAAAGTAGCTTGGTTAGAGGAGACCGCAAGTGCGGATTTAGATCGATAACATTATGTACTATAACAAAACTTTGTTTGTTGTAGCGAGAAAATGGCTGAATTAATGGACAAAAATAGCTGAATTTATGGAGATCAAATAGCTGAATTAATGGAGACAATAACAATATCTATAAAATTGATAATAACTTTATGAAAGATGATAATAACATTATGTTTGACGTTGATAACATCGTTTTTTTAACGGCAGTAACTTTGTATAAACACAATACATTGTAAATGCTACTACAATAACATTGTGTGTAATGACTATACCTTATGTAAATAACAACTTGGTAATACGATTACAAAATCTTTGGTGTTTTAATAATGTGACATAATGTATGACAGTAAATGTATGTAGATGACAATGACTTTATGTGTGATAACAGTAATCACAGTTCAATTCAGTTCAAGTGCCGTGCCGTGTGGCGTAGACGATCATTTTTCTCCCCAATTTCCTGTCTTTAGACTTGATTATGAGATCTGCCGGTGACTTTCTTCCTAGCCACACTGACAGCCCATTCAGTAACTTCTCTCTCTGTCTTTCTCTGTCTCTTCTTCCTTCTATTTTTCCGGTTGCCACAGTATGTTCCAATTTTCCTCTTCTCAGGAAATGTCATATAAATCTCGCTTATCTGCCTCTGATCTTTGCTATAATTTGCTTTTTAACTCCAGCCTCTTCTTCATTGGTTTTCTTGGCTGTCCATGGTACCTTCAACATCCTTCTTATAAACCACATTTTATCTGGTCCTGGTGCTTTGTTGTTTTCCGTGTGTTTGATGGCTTCTTCTACTTATGCTTTCCTATCATTCTTTCCTTCACTTTCTCGTTAATTATAAATTATTCCGCCAATCATTCCAAGCAAAGGGATACAAGAATTCCATTGATTTATGGGATCGTCTGAGAGAAGCAGAAAGTACCAGGCGTATCTTTATTAGTCTCAGCATGTTTGCTTGCAGCAAGTGCCGTTTATATGAGAGTCTTCGGGAGAGCTCTGTCGGACTTTTCTCTGGTGTCTGGAGATTTGTCTTAGATTATTCTGATGATCAAACATGAAAGTCAAGTAGTTAAGAGTTCTGTGGGCTTTTCTCTGGTGTCTAGAGATTTGTCTTAAGATCATTCTGATAATCAAACATGAAAGTCAAGTAGTTAAGAGTTCTGTGGACTTTTCTCTGGTGTCTGGAGATTTGTCTTAGATTATTCTGATGATCAAACATGAAAGTCAAGTAGTTAAGAGTTCTGTGGGCTTTTCTCTGGTGTCTAGAGATTTGTCTTAAGATCATTCTGATAATCAAACATGAAAGTCAAGTAGTTAAGAGTTCTGTGGGCTTTTCTCTGGTGTCTGGAGATTTGTCTTAAGATCATTCTGATAATCAAACATGAAAGTCAAGTAGTTAAGAGTTCTGTGGGCTTTTCTCTGGTGTCTGGAGATTTGTCTTAAGATCATTCTGATAATCAAACATGAAAGTCGAGTAGTTAAGAGTTCTGTGGGCTTTTCTCTGGTGTCTGGAGATTTGTCTTAAGATCATTCTGATAATCAAACATGAAAGTCAAGTAGTTAAGAGTTCTGTGGGCTTTTCTCTGGTGTCTGGAGATTTGTCTTAAGATCATTCTGATAATCAAACATGAAAGTCGAGTAGTTAAGAGTTCTGTGGGGTTTTCTCTGGTGTCTGGAGATTTGTCTTAAGATCATTCCTCAGCCCATGATCATCTTCTGAAATATTGTCTCAGGCTTGTGAGTTCTAGTCTTACGTCGTACATCATTAAGATCATCATCATCATCATCATCATCATCGTCGTCGTCGTTGGACTTGATGGCTGAATAGATGCTCATCTTTCTTGCCTTTCATCAACTTAACTCTGAATAAAGCTCATAAGATGGCGTGAATTAAGTTGTTTTAAAGTGGTCAAGACCCTTTACGACTCTAAATCGTGTTCCAAAAAGTAGGTTGTTGGATTGCTTCGTGTAAGACAAAGAGATGGCGGTCGATGTGTTCTTATTGGTGGTGGAGCTTTGAAAGACGTTTGTTACTCAGCTTTGCACTAGAAAGTACAGCACAAACCCACTTCTTATCCGATCTATTACATGGTTCTCCTCACGTCATTCACGTCATCATCTGCTCGGAGATTCTTGCTCGGGGCCACACCAGAGACAAAAAAAGAAAACATAAATCTCACCAAACAACATCACTGTACTTAAAACAAGAGTAGCTATCTTGACGTCATGATAATGATCAAAAATTGGGGGGTCAAGTAGTTATCTTGACTTTGTGTTGATGATCGAACATGGAAGTCAAGTAGCTATCTTGACTTCTGATGATAAAACATGAAAGTCACATTACTGCTGCCATTCCAGTGTTCTTCGTGACCTTGTAGAAACAGGAACATTCTGCAAAGTCAGAGAAGAGACGATGTTGTAGGTCTCTGTTTGGAAACAAAGAATGGACTAAGAAATTTCTGGAAGCAAATTAATAAGACAAGATTTAAGAATCAAACATCTCAACTGTTTGCTAAAACACCCTTATAACAGCTGTTTAACACTTCTGCATGGAAGAAAAACTGTTTAACATATCTGAGAGAAAGAAAGGCTGTTTAACACTTCTGCATGGAAGAAAGGCTGTTTAACATATCTGAGAGAAAGAAAGGTTGTTTAACATATCTGAGAGGGCGAAAGAAAAATAAACTGATAGTTGTGTGTGACTCAAACAAGCAACTGGGGGACATTGACATAGACTGTTCGGTGCACCTCTCTCTCTTGTAGAAGATCGCACTGTGGGAAATGTTCAGAAGCAATTTTACAGATTTAAACATTTGCCAAGTGGCAGGCAGTATTTGCTCAATAACAGTTCCCGTCTCTGAGAAAACTGTATAAATGTTTGGATTTTTTTATATAAAAAATGTGAACCTGAACTCCCTAGCTCCGTTACGACTCCATTATTCACATTGTGATACACGTGGCACTGGTGAATGGTGACTGAAATCAGCGAATTTTCTAAAGGTAACCTGGATGACATCTGGATGATCTCACTGGATGACATCTGGATGATCTCACTGGATAACATCTGGATGATCTCACGGCAGAGGATGGTCAATTATTGCCAAAACATGATCTGGCAACTTCAGTTTAAGTTTTCACCACAATCCCCCCTCCTAGGACTATGAAAAATTGTCCATTGAAACTGTTTACTAAAACAGCAATAAAATTGTTGAATGAAACTGTTTACTAAAACAGCAATAAAATTGTTGAATGAAACTGTTTACTAAAGCAGTAATACAATTGTTGAATGAAACTGTTTACTAAAACAGCAATAAAATTGTTCAACATTTGTTCGCAATATGTTCACTCTGACTTTTCATTTATAAGCTGCATAACATGAAAACACATTTTTTTTTAAAAACGTAATGTCAAAACTATAAGGAAAATGTAATAGAAAAATACAATTCATTTATTTCTCAAGTAATATCAACAATGGCTGTATATCTAAACTTAGGGTACACCTTAGCTAAACTTCAAAACTGAGGTCAGAACTTGGAGAGATAAGATTTTTCAACATACAGACTCCACTGTAAGTCAAAGAACGAGCAGGAATGTAGCAGATCTTGCCTCGGTGTCTAAAGTAGGACTGCAAGAGAAAATGAGGCAACTGGTGAATCTAAGCTTGAATTGAAAATGATTGGCTGCTTCGTTTTCTTGGGTGAGTTTGGCGACAGCACGTCCGGTAATAGGAACATACTCATTTCGCAAAAACTCTGTGATATCAGCCGGGTACTCTCCTTGGCTTCTGGTTAACATTTCCTAGCAGGACTTTCACATAGAAAACATTTCTATGACCAGTTCGCCACAGGTCGCCGCTGGCGAACAACTTGCCCATCCCTGCTTTTGAAATATTTGGAAATAGGAATGATTAAATCAGAGTTTTAAACCTCACGTTCACAGTGACAGAAATAGTGACGATTCTTATATCTTATATCCTTCCCGTGCCGTTAAACGTCACATAGGGCTCGCAAAGTAGTTCGCCAAGTTTTCCTGTCTTCGGCGAATCTTTCAACCTCATCAAAGGATTTTATGCCTGTTAATTTGGCCTCTCTTAACAATGTCCTCTTTAGAATTTCACGTGATCTGCCTCTTTTTCTTTGGCCTGTTGTGTTCCACGTGATAGCTTGTTTTGGGATTCTCTGATCATTTCTTCTCATCAAGTGTCCAACATATGTCCATCTCCTTTTCCTGATCACCCATGAGACTGGTTGTTGTTCAGTCATCTGTCTTATCTCTGCATTGTTCTTGAATTCATTCCACTTGATGTCGAGTATTTTCCTTAGGCATTTTTTTTTTCAAAATAGTCTAATTTCTTGTCTATTTCTTTAGTTGTTTTCCAGCTTTCTCATGCATAAATGACTGTGGATATTACATTTGAATTGAATAGTCTTAACTTGGTTTTTGTGCTTATAACTTTTGAATGCCATATGTTCTCAAGATTTTTGAAGATTGATGCTGCTTTTGCAATTCTAATTCTAACTTTCTTTCTGGTGTCACCATCCTGGTCTATGTAGCTGCCAAGGCATGCAAATTGATTGACTTCTTCAATATCTGTCCCTTCTACATGTATTTTTCCATTTTGATTGAAGGGAAGTTTCATTATTTTTGTTCTGTCCTTGTTAATTTCAAGTCCTACTTTGCTAGCCAGTGAAGACAAGCTATCTGTTTTTTCTTACATGGAATTCACATTGTTACTGGTAAGAGTTATGTCATCAGAAAAATCAAGATCTTCTAGTTGGGTCCCATGTACATGATGATTAAATGACTGATTTAATCATAACTGATGTATTAGTTGATAAATAACATACAACAAGATTATTTCTGAGTGGAAGTGGATTAGGAAACAGAAAATAAAAATCGAATGACCTTGTATTTGTAGTTTTGTTATCTGTGGGTTTGTTGTTGTAATTATTGTTCCTAGAGACAAGATTTTATATGTGGGTTTGTTGTTGTAGCTGTTGTTCCTAGAGACAAGATTTTATATGTGGGTTTGTTGCTGCAGCTGTTGTTCCTAGAGACAAGATTTTATATGTGGGTTTGTTGTTGTAGCTGTTGTTCCTGGAGTCAAGATTTTATATGTGGGTTTGTTGTTGTAGCTGTTGTTCCTGGAGACAAGATTTTATATGTGGGTTTGTTGTTGTAGCTGTTGTTCCTGGAGTCAAGATTTTATATGTGGGTTTGTTGTTGTAGCTGTTGTTCCTGGAGACAAGATTTTATATGTGGGTTTGTTGTTGTAGCTGTTGTTCCTGGAGTCAAGATTTTATTTCTGGGTTTGTTGTTGTAGTTATTGTTCCTGGAGACAAGATTTTATATGTGGGTTTGTTGTTGTAGTTATCGTTCCTGGAGACAAGATTTTATATGTGGGTTTGTTGTTGTAGTTATTGTTCCTGGAGACAAGATTTTATATGTGGGTTTGTTGTTGTAGTTATCGTTCCTGGAGACAAGATTTTATATGTGGGTTTGTTGCTGCAGTTATCGTTCCTGGAGACAAGATTTTATATGTGGGTTTGTTGCTGCAGTTATCGTTCCTGGACACAAGACCTGTGCTCACGCACAAAATCTAGAACAATCCAGAGACTGAAAAATAGTTTTTATTCAGTTCTGTGCTGGTATTTTATATGCGTGCTTTCTATGTTTGTATGTATGTCTTCTATGTATGTATGTATGTATGTATGTATGTATGTATGTATGTGTGTCTTCTATGTGTGTATGTGTGTCTTTTATATGTGTATGTGTGTCTTCTATGTGTGTATGCGTGTATTCTATATTTGTATGTGTTTTCTGTATGTGTATGTGTCTTCTATATGTGTATGTATGTCTTCTTTATGTGTATGCGTGTCTTCTATGTATTTATGTGTGTCTTCTATGTGTGTATGTGTGTCTTCTGTATGTGTATGTGTCTTCTATATGTGTATGTGTGTCTTTTTTATGTGTATGCGTGTCTTCTATGTGTTTATGTGTGTCTTCTATGTGTGTCTTCTATGTGTGTCTTCTATGTGTGTCTTCTATATGTGTATGTATATCTTCTGTGTGTATGTGTACTGTGCATATGCATACTTTGTGTGTAATGTATGTGTGCTGTACATATATGCTGAAGTTAGTGGACTGAACGAGTTGAATGTTCTAAGCTTGTCATCTCTCAGATCTTTACAGATTGTCAACCCTCCCCAAGCTATTTTAGAATCTCTGTTTAGAGATTTATTTCTTGAGATTGTTAAACTTCTAAAATGTTATCTTTAAAACTTACTCACAACTTTCTCCTCTATTTCTGCCCCACACCCTCCAACTCCCCAACCGCTCGTTTCTGTCATAAATTCTTCTCTTTAGAATATGACAAGTTTTCTGTCATAAATTCTTCTCTTTAGAATATGACAAGTTTTCTGTCATAAATTCTTCTCTTTAGAATATGACAAGTTTTCTGTCATAAATTCTTCTCTTTAGAGTCTGACAAGTTTTCTGTCATAAAATCTTCTCTTTAGAATATGACAAGTTTTCTGTTATAAATTCTTCTCTTTAGAGTCTGACAAGTTTTCTGTCATAAAATCTTCTCTTTACAATATGACAGGTTTTCTGTCATAAATTCTTCTCTTTAGAGTCTGACAAGTTTTCTCTCATAAATTCTTCTCTTTAGAGTCTGACAAGTTTTCTCTCATAAATTCTTCTCTTTAGAATCTGACAAATGTGATAAGATACAGTAGTTTTTAGATAAAAAGATCAGAAATTCTACCTGAGTTCTGTTCAGGTTTGTGGCTCAGTGGATCGATGTTTGGGATATAAATTTCCTGCACAATTTATGGCCTTCTCTGGGTTTTATTAAAATGGCAGAACTAAGTTGACATTCACAGATATTTTTAAATTACTTTTTTCTTTAAATCAGCATCCGTTGTACTCTGCCAGTCTTTCCTGTAAACATGGGCGTTGCCTGTGTAAACCAGGGGCGGTTCAGTCTAAGCTGACATGTATGCACGTTCTCAAATAAAACTGAACTTTGTCGATACTCATAAACACGCCAAGGAGATCCGTGTTGTAGTGCGTTTCAGATCCGCCATATGTTACGTGCTTCTAGATCTTAACAGTTCGATTACTGCAGTAAGCATTAATCACGTTATTGATCTCCAGATTAGAAGTAAGACTCACAATGTAGGAAACATAAAACATGATTGCCGTTACTGAGAGAAGTTTATTCAAAAACAAATCTGTCTGACAGCAGTGTTTGTGTGTTGTGCCGTACTGACGACAGCAAATATGACTGTCTGACAGCAGTGTTTGTGTGTTGTGCTGTACTGAAGACAGCAAATATGACTGTCTGACAGCAGTGTTTGTGTGTTGTGCCGTACTGACGACAGCAAATATGACTGTCTGACAGCAGTGTTTGTGTGTTGTGCCGTACTGACGACAGTAAAGATGACAGGTAGAGGGCCAGCCAATCATATATGATCAAGACCCTGTGCCATTTCTCTATTTGTTCTCCCACTAACAAGCAGGGCCTAACTAACAGGCAGGAATCACGTGGTGTTTTAGTCTGCTCGGAAACATGGCATTTTGTTTCTGGTTTTCAGCTTCGGCCTGGATCTACAAGCCACTGTGGCTTTCCTTCCCATTATACACAGTCCTAGATCTACAAGCCACTGTGGCTTTCCTTCCCATTATACACAGTCCTAGATCTACAAGCCACTGTGGCTTTCCTTCCCATTATACACAGTCCTAGATCTACAAACCACTGTGGCTTTCCTTCCCATTGTACACAGTCCTAGATTTACAAACCACTGTGGCTTTCCTTCCCATTGAACATACTCCTAAATCTACAAGCCACACTAGCTTTCCTTCCCACTGTACACAGTCCTAGATCTACAAGCCACACTAGCTTTCCTTCCCATTGAACACAGTCCTAGATCTACAAGCCACACTAGCTTTCTTTCCCATTGAACACAGTCCTAGATCTACAAGCCACACTAGCTTTCCTTCCCATTGAACACAGTCCTAGATCTACAAGCCACACTAGCTTTCCTTCCCATTGAACACAGTCCTAGATCTACAAGCCACACTAGCTTTCCTTCCCACTGAACACAGTCCTAGATCTACAAGCCACACTAGCTTTCCTTCCCATTGAACACAGTCCTAGATCTACAAGCCACACTAGCTTTCCTTCCCATTGAACACAGTCCTAGATCTACAAGCCACACTAGCTTTCCTTCCCACTGAACACAGTCCTAGATCTACAAGCCACACTAGCTTTCCTTCCCATTGAACACAGTCCTAGATCTACAAGCCACACTAGCTTTCCTTCCCACTGAACACAGTCCTAGATCTACAAGCCACACTAGCTTTCCTTCCCATTGAACACAGTCCTAGATCTACAAGCCACACTAGCTTTCCTTCCCACTGAACACAGTACTAGATCTACAAGCCACACTAGCTTTCCTTCCCATTGAACACAGTCCTAGATCTACAAGCCACACTAGCTTTCCTTCCCATTGAACACAGTCCTAGATCTACAAGCCACACTAGCTTTCCTTCCCACTGAACACGGTCATCACCTTCACACACGCACAGGCTGCCAGGAACATGCTGCTGGCCGATCTAAGTAGATAAGACAAAATAAACAAGATACCGCACTGAGATAAGATAAAATGAACAAGATACCGCACTGAGATAAGATAAAATGAACAAGATACCGCACTGAGATAAGACAAAATAAACAAGATACCGCACTGAGATAAGATAAAATGAACAAGATACCGCACTGAGATAAGACAAAATAAACAAGATACCGCACTGAGATAAGATAAAATGACAAGATACCGCACTGAGATAAGACAAAATAAACAAGATACCGCACTGAGATAAGATAAAATGAACAAGATACCGCACTGAGATAAGACAAAATAAACAAGATACCGCACTGAGATAAGATAAAATGAACAAGATACCGCACTGAGATAAGACAAAATAAACAAGATACCGCACTGAGATAAGATAAAATGAACAAGATACCGCACTGAGATAAGACAAAATAAACAAGATACCGCACTGAGATAAGATAAAATGAACAAGATACCGCACTGAGATAAGATAAAATGAACAAGATACCGCACTGAGATAAGATAAAATGAACAAGATACCGCACTGAGATAAGATAAAATGAACAAGATACCGCACTGAGATAAGATAAAATGAACAAGATACCGCACTGAGATAAGATAAAATGAACAAGATACCGCACTGAGATAAGACAAAATAAACAAGAAACTGCACTGAGATAAGACAAAATAAACAAGATACCGCACTGAGATAAGATAAAATAAACAAGATATTGCACTGAGATAAGACAAAATAAATAAGATACCGCACTGAGATAAAACAAAATAAACAAGATACCGCACTGAGATAAGACAAAATGAACAAGATACCGCACTGAGATAAGATAAAATGAACAAGATACCGCACTGAGATAAGATAAAATGAACAAGATACCGCACTGAGATAAGATAAAATGAACAAGATACCGCACTGAGATAAGACAAAATAAACAAGAAACTGCACTGAGATAAGACAAAATAAACAAGATACCGCACTGAGATAAGATAAAATAAACAAGATATTGCACTGAGATAAGATAAAATAAATAAGATACCGCACTGAGATAAAATAAAATAAACAAGATACCGCACTGAGATAAGATAAAATAAACAAGATACTGCACTGAGATAAGACAAAATAAACAAGATACTGCACTGAGATAAGACAAAATAAACAAGATACTGCACTGAGATAAGACAAAATAAACAAGATACCTCATTGACAGACTGGAGGCTTTTCTTTCAAATTTGACAGGCAAATATGTGCGCTACCCCGATGCAGTTTCGATGCCATTTTTGACTTGTTCATCTTAACAAGAACTTACTGCAGTTTGAGTAATATTCTTGACTTGTTCATCTTAACAAGAGCTTACTGCAGTTTGAGTAATATTCTTGACTTGTTCACCTTAACAAGAGCTTAATGCAGTTTGAGTAATATTCTTGACTTGTTCATCTTAACAAGAGCTTACTGCAGTTTGAGTAATATTCTTGACTTGTTCATCTTAACAAGAGCTTACTGCAGTTTGAGTAATATTCTTGACTTGTTCAACTTAACAAGAGCTTACTGCAGTTTGATTAATATTCTTGACTTGTTCATCTTAACAAGAGCTTACTGCAGTTTGAGTAATATTCTTGACTTGTTCATCTTAACAAGAGCTTACTGCAGTTTGAGTAATATTCTTAACTTGTTCATCTTAACAAGAGCTTACTGCAGTTTGAGTAATATTCTTAACTTGTTCATCTTAACAAGAGCTTACTGCAGTTTGAGTAATATTCTTAACTTGTTCATCTTAACAAGAGCTTACTGCAGTTTGAGTAATATTCTTAACTTGTTCATCTTAACAAGGGCTTACTGCAGTTTGAGTAATATTCTTAACTTGTTCATCTTAACAAGAGCTTACTGCAGTTTGAGTAATATTCTTGACTTGTCCGTCTCGGAAAAAAATGGTTTCGAAATATCAGCAGAGTGTGGGTTGTTACACAAAAGTTGTTTAGAAATATCAGCAGAGTGTGTGTTGTTAGAGAAAAGTTGTTTAGAAATATCAGCAGAGTGTGTGTTGTTAGAGAAAAGTTGTTTAGAAATATCAGCAGAGTGTGGGTTGTTAGACAAAAGTTGTTTAGAAATATCAGCAGAGTGTGTGTTGTTAGAGAAAAGTTGTTTAGAAATATCAGCAGAGTGTGGGTTGTTAGACAAAAGTTGTTTAGAAATATCAGCAGAGTGTGGGTTGTTAGAGAAAAGTTGTTTAGAAATATCAGCAGAGTGTGGGTTGTTAGAGAAAAGTTGTTTAGAAATATCAGCAGAGTGTGGGTTGTTAGAGAAAAGTTGTTTAGAAATATCAGCAGAGTGTGGGTTGTTAGAGAAAAGTTGTTTAGAAATATCAGCAGAGTGTGGGTTGTTAGAGAAAAGTTGTTTAGAAATATCAGCAGAGTGTGGGCTGTTAGAGAAAAGTTGTTTTAGTTTTTCTGGTCATGAGAACAGCATGTTCTCTGTGACTGAACAATAACGGAAACAATATTTGGCTGCTGTACAGGCTGTTTATGATTTACAAGTATTCTATAACACAACCTTTGTTGGACAGTTTTGTCACATCGGCTCTAAATTAACACACAGATAATCCTGCAATGGATAAACCTGCACAGATAATCCTGCAACAGATAAAGCTGCACAGATAATCCTGCAACAGATAAAGCTGCATAGATAATCCTGCAACAGATAAAGCTGCACAGATAATCCTGCAACAGATAAACCTGCACAGAAAATCCTGCAACAGATAAAGCTGCACAGATAATCCTGCAACAGATAAACCTGCACAGATAATCCTGCAACAGATAAACCTGCACAGATAATCCTGCAACAGATAAAGCTGTACAGATAATACTGCAACAGATAAACCTGCACAGATAATCCTGCAACAGATAACCCTGCACAGATAATCCTGCAACAGATAATCCTGCACAGATAATCCTGCAACAGATAAACCTACACAGATAATCATGCAACAGATAAAGCTGCACAGATAATCCTGGATGTAACTTGAGGATTTGATGATGAGGCGGAGATAGAAGTTGATTCTGTGAAATATGTCACCCGCTGGACCAGACAAACTTAAAATACAAACGTAATCCTGTTGCAGAAACACAAAAACTCTCAAGACAGGTCTGAAATAAGGACAGTTCGTGTCTTAAAACTGTCTGATCTGTGCAGCACAAGATCCGCTATCTGCAGCAGGCATTGAACAGGTATTTCTATGTTTAGGGCTTGTATTGATACCTGGACAAAAACAAACATTTTGCCAGGTAATCGGGACCGGCTTGTTTGTTCTCTTGTGACACCTGAAAGAAGCGAATGTGTATAAAACTGTTCCAGCGTTACAGCCAGATTTAGCACCCACACATTGTCCTGTTATTCAATTGTCAGCTTTAGCCTGTCATAACTTAACAAATCTGGCCGTATTTACTCCAGTCATTTTCTACTTAGGTCGACAAGCGAGGCAGAGAAAGTCCGATGTAAGGCACAGCATGATTCATCATCATCATCATCATCATCATTGACTCTTGTCATGTGACATTTCTTTTCCACAATTCTCCATACATATTTCTGCTTTGCTCTCCGCGCTTGTTAGTCTATTAGTCTCGCAGTTTTTATGTCCACTTGGCTGTCCAGAACTAGGGCCGGTCTCAGTTACTACCACACTGGAAATACTACCACACTGGAAATACTACCACACTGGAAATACTACCACACTGGCAATACTACCACACTGGAAATACTACCACACTGGAAATACTACCACACTGGAAATACTACCACATTGGCAATACTACCACACTGGAAATACTACCACACTGGCAATATAACATTTACCACAGTGTAAGCACAGCGATGTGTGTGTGGAAACGATACCAGGACAGCGGTAGCAGGACATTAGTATGAAGACAAATGTAGCAGGACAGTAGTATGAGGACAGCGGTAACAGGACAGCAGTATGAGGACAGCGGTAACAGGACAGTAGTAATAAAACAGTAGTATGAGGACAGCGGTAACAGGACAGTAGTAATAAAACAGTAGTATGAGGACGGCGGTAACAGGACAGTAGTAATAAAACAGTAGTATGAGGACAGCGGTAACAGGACAGTAGTAATAAAACAGTAGTATGAGGACAGCGGTAACAGGACAGTAGTAATAAAACAGTAGTATGAGGACAGCGGTAACAGGACAGTAGTAATAAAACAGTAGTATGAGGACAGCGGTAGCAGGACAGTAGTAGTAAAACAGTAGTATGAGGACAGCCGTAGGAGGACAACACTAGAAGGACAACGGCAGGAGGACATCTATATAGTGAGCGGGAGAGAAAGATAAAAATAGGTTTGCAAGTGAAAAAAAAAGAAATTGTGTTGTATTCTTTTGGTTATAAATACATTACAGAAAAAGAAAGCAATCAGGCAGGTTGTTGATATATATTGATCATATTTGCAGGCAGGTTGTTGATATATGTAGACCATGTCTGTAGGCAGGTTGTTGATATATGTAGACCATATCTGTAGGCAGGTTGTTGATATATGTTGATCACTAGGCAGGTTGTTGATATATGTAGACCATGTCTGGAGGCAGGTTGTTGATATATGTAGACCATATCTGTAGGCAGGTTGCTGATATATGTTGATCATATCTGTAGGCAGGTTGTTGATATATGTAGACCATGTCTGGAGGCAGGTTGTTGATATATGTAGACCATATCTGGAGACAGGTTGTTGGTATATGTTGATCACTATCTGGAGACAGAGTGTTGATATATGTATATCATATCTTGAGGCGGGTTGTTAATATATGTTTATCACTATCTGGAGGAGTTACATTATTTTAAGAGAAAGAAGAAGTTTGATCTGTGTCATCGTAAAGATCGCAACTAGCGCGGAATCAGGAAATCTATCAGGAGAACATATCTCTCTCTCTCTCTCTCTCTCTCCTCTCTCTCTCTCTCTCTCTCTCTGAACCTTAAGTGCCCAGGGCACATGGGGCTTCCGCGAGGGTTTTCCACAAATGCCTGTCCTTCGCCCTTTTTTCTGCTCTTGCCCAGGTGAGCCCTCTATTGCTCAACATCCTTTCTGTTGTTCTTCTCCATGTCTCTTTTGGTCTACCCTTACTTCTGCTCCCCTGTGGTGTCAATCTTAGTGCTATTTTTGGTAGAACATATCTAGAGATGTATAATTAGACTGTATATCAGGAAATATATCAGGAGAACATATTTAGAGATGTATAATTAGATTGTATATCAGGAAATCTATCAGGAGAACATATCTAGAGATATATAATTAGACTGTATATCAGGAAATATATCAGGAGAACATATCTAGAGATGTATAATTAGATTGTATATCAGGAAATATATCAGGAGAACATATCTAGAGGTGTATAATTAGACTTATATCAGGAAATATATCAGGAGAA
Organism: Achatina immaculata; assembly: GCA_009760885.1. NCBI lineage: Eukaryota > Metazoa > Mollusca > Gastropoda > Stylommatophora > Achatinidae > Lissachatina > Lissachatina immaculata. Next base: position 65,431,947 of record CM019713.1, on the reverse strand, counting down.
CATATCTAGAGGTGTATAATTAGACTTATATCAGGAAATATATCAGGAGAACATATTTAGAGATGTATAATTAGATTGTATATCAGGAAATCTATCAGGAGAACATATCTAGAGATATATAATTAGACTGTATATCAGGAAATATATCAGGAGAACATATCTAGAGATGTATAATTAGATTGTATATCAGGAAATATATCAGGAGAACATATCTAGAGGTGTATAATTAGACTTATATCAGGAAATCTATCAGGAGAACATATCTAGAGGTGTATAATTAGACTCATATCAGGAAATATATCAGGAGAACATATCTAGAGATGTATAATTAGATTCTATATCAGGAAATATATCAGGAGAACATATCTAGAGGTGTATAATTAGACTTATATCAGGAAATATATCAGGAGAACATATCTAGAGATGTATAATTAGATTCTATATCAGGAAATATATCAGGAGAACATATCTAGAGGTGTATAATTAGACTTATATCAGGAAATATATCAGGAGAACATATCTAGAGGTGTATAATTAGATTGTATATCAGGAAATATATCAGGAGAACATATCTAGAGGTGTATAATTAGATTGTATATCAGGAAATATATCAGGAGAACATATCTAGAGGTGTATAATTAGACTGTATATCAGGAAATATATCATAAGAACATATCTAGAGATGTATAATTAGACTGTATATCAGGAAATATATCATAAGAACATATCTAGAGATGTATAATTAGACTGTATATCAGGAAATCTATCATGAGAACATATCTAGAGATGTATAATTAGATTGTATATCAGGAAATATATCAGGAGAACATATCTAGAGGTGTATAATTAGACTTATATCAGGAAATCTATCAGGAGAACATATCTAGAGGTGTATAATTAGACTCATATCAGGAAATATATCAGGAGAACATATCTAGAGATGTATAATTAGATTCTATATCAGGAAATATATCAGGAGAACATATCTAGAGGTGTATAATTAGACTTATATCAGGAAATATATCAGGAGAACATATCTAGAGATGTATAATTAGATTCTATATCAGGAAATATATCAGGAGAACATATCTAGAGGTGTATAATTAGACTTATATCAGGAAATATATCAGGAGAACATATCTAGAGGTGTATAATTAGATTGTATATCAGGAAATATATCAGGAGAACATATCTAGAGGTGTATAATTAGATTGTATATCAGGAAATATATCAGGAGAACATATCTAGAGGTGTATAATTAGACTGTATATCAGGAAATATATCATAAGAACATATCTAGAGATGTATAATTAGACTGTATATCAGGAAATATATCATAAGAACATATCTAGAGATGTATAATTAGACTGTATATCAGGAAATCTATCATGAGAACATATCTAGAGATGTGTAGCGAGGCCATACATAAGGAGATGGACTGTGTAGGTTGGAGGGGAGGAGCAAGAGCCCCTTTAAGCCTAGCGTCCCCGGAGGAGGGGGGCAGGCGGCTATTCCTGTCATTGTTCTAGAACTGGATGTGATTCATGACTGTAGCGACAAACGATTATTTCCACACTTTCTTTATCATCATCGTCGCCGTCATCATCATCATCTTCATCCACCTATAAAACTCTTAAAAATGGTAACCCTTCTTTGCCTTCCAGCCTCCCTCTAGGCAACACTTGTCAGATCTGACACATTTTCTTCTATTTTACGTCGCTCTTTCGGGTGACCATAGTCGACCGCCATCTTTTCAACTTCTGTCCGCGGCATCGCTTCTGTTTGTTCACTTGAGACTTTCTTTGTCCTGTAATTATCCGGCCTCTGCTCAGCACAGCTCCTCCGCCTCCACATCAGACCCTGGAACTGATAAGCCACATCAGATCCTGGAACTGATAAGCCACATCAGATCCTGGAACTGATAAGCCACATCAGATAACGAAGCTGATTATCTGTGCATATTTTTTTTCTGTACAGTTTGTTCAGTTGCCAGTTTGTTCTCACGCTCATTTAAAATTTAAAAAATAATAAATCTAAATTCGAAATTTGGTTATATCACCATCATCATGTGCCACGTCGAACAATACAGACATCAACGATCGTTTAAATTTCGTGTAGCCTATGGAGACTCTAGTCAGATTCATTATCTGATTCGGTGCCACTTAGTCAGTTTATCCTAAATATTTTCCCTCTTTTTTTGGTGTCTTCCAGCAACCTCGTGGGCGCATGCCCTCTGAGAGCAGAGGCTGTCTGTGCAAGGCGAGGTGCACCTGAGGTGGTGGTAATGTAGTCAGTGTATGAAGCTGAAAACCTGGCAAAACTCTGTATTAACCTTTAGCTCACGGCAAACACAAGAAAAATAAACATTTCCCCCCGACATCTTCTTTATATCTTCGCCATTCTTTTTCTCGAGCGGTAAACGTTGCTGATGTCATTTTATGTTTGTTCTAGACAAAATCTCTATAGAACAGAACAAGCTGTCGTGTGTGCAGGGCGGGCCACGAGATCAGACAGAAATCCGTGTTTATACTGCCTCCGCGCTGTTTAATCAGTCCTCCTCCTCCTCCTTCTTCTTCTTCCTCTTCCTCTTCGTGTTTAAACTTGGCCTGAGGTTAAAAGAAAAAGGCCACAGATTGATTCTTTGAAATCTTTCATAATTTTCTTATACATGAGAAGACAGAAGTTTGAGAACTTGGACACGTCATAAGAAGTTTGAGAACTTGGACACGTCATAAGAAGTTTGAGAACTTGGACACGTCTTAAGAGGACAGAAGTTTGAGAACCTGGACACGTCTTAAGAGGACAGAAGTTTGAGAACTTGTACACGTCATAAGAGGACAGAAGTTTGAGAACCTGGACACGTCTTAAGAGGACAGAAGTTTGAGAACCTGGACACGTCATAAGAAGACAGAAGTTTGAGAACTTGGACACGTCATAAGAAGTTTGAGAACTTGGACACGTCTTAAGAGGACAGAAGTTTGAGAACCTGGACACGTCTTAAGAGGACAGAAGTTTGAGAACTTGTACACGTCATAAGAGGACAGAAGTTTGAGAACTTGGACACGTCATAAGAAGTTTGAGAACTTGGACACGTCTTAAGAGGACAGAAGTTTGAGAACCTGGACACGTCTTAAGAGGACAGAAGTTTGAGAACTTGGACACGTCATAAGAGGACAGAAGTTTGAGAACCTGGACACGTCTTAAGAGGACAGAAGTTTGAGAACCTGGACACGTCTTAAGAGGACAGAAGTTTGAGAACTTGGACACGTCATAAGAAGACAGAAGTTTGAGAACTTGGACACGTCTTAAGAGGACAGAAGTTTGAGAACCTGGACACGTCTTAAGAGGACAGAAGTTTGAGAACTTGTACACGTCATAAGAAGACAGAAGTTTGAGAACTTGGACACGTCATAAGAAGTTTGAGAACTTGGACACGTCTTAAGAGGACAGAAGTTTGAGAACCTGGACACGTCTTAAGAGGACAGAAGTTTGAGAACTTGTACACGTCATAAGAGGACAGAAGTTTGAGAACTTGGACACGTCATAAGAAGTTTGAGAACTTGGACACGTCTTAAGAGGACAGAAGTTTGAGAACCTGGACACGTCTTAAGAGGACAGAAGTTTGAGAACTTGTACACGTCATAAGAGGACAGAAGTTTGAGAACCTGGACACGTCTTAAGAGGACAGAAGTTTGAGAACTTGGACACGTCTTAAGAGGACAGAAGTTTGAGAACTTGTACACGTCATAAGAAGACAGAAGTTTGAGAACTTGGACACGTCTTAAGAGGACAGAAGTTTGAGAACCTGGACACGTCTTAAGAGGACAGAAGTTTGAGAACTTGGACACGTCATAAGAAGACAGAAGTTTGAGAACTTGGACACGTCATAAGAAGTTTGAGAACTTGTACACGTCTTAAGAGGACAGAAGTTTGAGAACCTGGACACGTCTTAAGAGGACAGAAGTTTGAGAACTTGTACACGTCATAAGAGGACAGAAGTTTGAGAACCTGGACACGTCTTAAGAGGACAGAAGTTTGAGAACTTGGACACATCATAAGAGGACAGAAGTTTGAGAACATATAAAATCAAGAAAGCTCAAGGGGAAAAGAAAAAGAGGAAAGCCGAAAGAAAAATATCTGAGCAAGATGACCAAATAATGTGAGGAAGAACAGCCGGGAATCACGAACACTTGAACAAAATAGAAAAGCTGGATCGCCGACGCTGTCCTGTACTTCATGTAATGGCGAGATCTTCCCATCATGGCAATTTGTTTTTCCTTGTCTCCGTTCATCGCAGCAGTATCTGCAATCATTGAGCCAAGACCCTCAAACATAACATGAACATCAAACATCTCCACACCTGCCAAACCGTACATGAACATCAAACATTCCCACACCTGCCAAACCGTACATGAACATCAAACATTCCCACACCTGCCAAACCGTACATGAACATCAAACATCTCCACACCTGCCAAACCGTACATGAACATCAAACATCTCCACACCTGCCAAACCGTACATGAACATCAAACATCTCCACACCTGCCAAACCGTACATGAACATCAAACATCTCCACACCTGCCAAACCGTACATGAACATCAAACATCTCCACACCTGCCAAACCGTACATGAACATCAAACATCTCCACACCTGCCAAACCGTACATGAACATCAAACATCTCCACACCTGCTTGACTTGTAAGTTGTTTATACAAGTAGTTTGAATATTTTCATTGAAGTAAAGAATGCAGACTTGCTACTTTCTATACGTGTCATAAGAGGGCTATGAAAAGGTGGGGCCTAGACTAACTACCTGCCATCCAGGGGGTGGGGCCTAGACTAACTACCTGCCACACCGGGGGTGGGAGCCTAGACTAACTACCTGCCATCCAGGGGGTGGGGGCTAGACTAACTACCTGCCACCCCGGGGGTGGGGGCCTAGACTAACTACCTGCCATCCAGGGGGTGGGGCCTAGACTAACTACTTGCCATCCAGGGGTGGAGGCCTAGACTAGCTATCTGCCACCCCGGGGGTGGGGGCCTAGACTAGCTACTTGCCATCCAGGGGGTGGGGCCTAGACTAGCTATCTGCCACCCCGGGGGTGGGGGCCTAGACTAGCTACTTGCCATCCAGGGGTGGAGGCCTAGACTAGCTATCTGCCACCCCAGGGGTGGGGGCCTAGACTAGCTACTTGCCATCCAGGGGGTGGGGCCTAGACTAGCTACCTGCCACCCCGGGGGTGGGGGCCTAGACTAGCTACTTGCCATCCAGGGGGTGGGGCCTAGACTAACTACCTGCCACCCCGGGGGTGGGGGCCTAGACTAGCTACTTGCCATCCAGGGGGTGGGGCCTAGACTAGCTACCTGCCACCCCGGGGGTGGGGGCCTAGACTAGCTACCTGCCACCCCGGGGGTGGGGGCTAGACTAGCTACCTGCCACCCCGGGGGTGGGGGCCTAGACTAACTACTTGCCATCCAGGGGGTGGGGCCTAGACTAACTACTTGCCATCCAGGGGGTGGGGCCTAGACTAACTACTTGCCATCCAGGGGGTGGGGGCTAGACTAACTACTTGCCATCCAGGGGGTGGGGGCCTAGACTAGCTACCTGCCATCCAGGGGGTGGGACCTAGACTAACTACTTGCCATCCAGGGGGTGGGGGCTAGACTAACTACCTGCCACCCCGGGGGTGGGGGCCTAGACTAGCTACCTGCCATCCAGGGGGTGGGGCCTAGACTAACTACCTGCCACACCGGGGGGTGGGGCCTAGACTAGGTACCTGTCACCCCGGGTTTGGGGGCCTAGACTAGGTACCTGTCACCCCGGGTTTGGGGGCCTAGACTAGGTACCTGTCACCCCGGGTTTGGGGGCCTAGACTAGGTACCCCCGGGTTTGGGGGCCTAGACTAAGTACCTGTCACCCCTGGGTGGGGGCCTAGACTAAGTACCTGTCACCCAGGGGGTGGGGCCTAGACTAGGTACCTGTCACCCCGGGGGTGGGGGCCTAGACTAGGTACCTGTCACCCCGGGGGTGGGGGCTTAGACTAGGTACCTGTCACCCAGGGGGTGGGGCCTAGACTAGGTACCTGTCACCCAGGGGGTGGGGCCTAGACTAGGTACCTGTCACCTTTCTGTTGTTCTTCTCCATGTCTCTTTTGGTCTACCCTTACTTCTGTTCCCCTGTGGTGTCCATCTTAGTGCTATTTTTGGTAGTGAGTTGTCAGTCATTCGGAGCACATGTCCCAACCATCGCCAGCGTCTTTCCTCAATAATTGTTGTCAGTGGCTTCATCTGCATTTCTGCCAACAAGATGTTATTTTTTATGGTGTTTGACCTAAATATTTTTTCTAGTTCTTCGTAAACATTTAGTCTGGAAAGAATTCAACTTGTTTTCTATTGTTTTGGTGATTTTTCAGCATTCACTTCCATAGATTTTCGTATTTATGCTTAGTTTTTTAGATTTCCATATAGTCTGCAGCATTGCAAAAGCCTGGTTTGCTCTAGTAAGTCTACTGTTGATGTCCTCTGTGCTGTCTCCATTTTCTACAACTCTGCTGCCAAGGTATAAAATTCGTTGACCTCCTCCACTAACTTGTTATCTACTCTGAGTACATTTCTGTTGTTCACATTTTGCTTCATTAACTTTGTCTTTCCTACGTTGATCTTTAGTCCTATGTTGTTTGCATTCTGAGTTAGCTTGTTTATTTTATCTTGCATTTCTTTATGGCTGGTTGATACCAAACAAATGTCGTCCGCAAAGTCAAGGTCCTCCAGCACTGTGTCAAGGGTCCATTGTAATCCTCTGCGTTTGTCTGATGTTGCCTCCTTCATTAACCAGTCTACTGCCAAGATAAATAATATTGGTGATAGTACACATCCCTGCTTCACTCCTGTTTGTACCCTAAAGCTGCTGGAGGTATGTTCTCCATAGATCACATTGCACTGAAAACCCTCGTATATAGCTTTGATTACATTCACTATCTTCTGGGGGAGGCCATGCCATCTTAGGATTTTCCACAGTGCATCTCTGTTGACACTGTCAAATTCTTCTCAAAATCTATAAACAATGCATATGTTGTGCTATGCCATTCATTTGATTTGTCTAAGTACAAATATGTGGTCTATGCATGATCTTCCTTTCCTAAATCCTGCCTGCTCTTTCCGAAGTTTTCCCTCAAGAGCTGGTACAATTCTGTTGATGATTATTCTGCAAAATACTTTACTTGTGAGTGGCACTAGGGTAATGCCTCTCCAGTTCACACAATCTCTGAGGTCACCCGTCTTTGGTAGTTTTACTATAAGGCCAGTTTTCTCTCCTCTGGAGTTTTTCTAGATACCAGATTTATTGTAGTATCTGGCAGAGTTGTTTTGGTCTTCTTCTTCTTCTTCGTTCGCTTCTACCACCAAAACCGCACTGTGATCCTACTGAATTTACGCCTGTGGTCCTCGTTAGGTCCCGTGGTCTCCTGTGTGGTCCCCGAAAGGACCAAACGAGATCCACGAGGACCACAAGGGGTTCAGAGTATCACAGGGCTTTTAGCTTGTATTCTTGGTGGGTCTCAGAAGCGGGATTGCTTGACACCGTGGTTTTCGTTGCACCAGTTTAGTCTAGGGTTGGACTTTCTCACCGGAAGACCTCGACGTGTTTAGGATATCAGTGCATCCCCGCTGGGTGAGAGGCGGTAGCCCACCCAGGCCAGAGTTGGACTTTCTCACCGGAAAACCTCAGTGTGATTAGGATACGCATACATCCCCGCCGGGTGAGAGGTGGTTGCCTATCTAGACTTCCCTGGTCCAATGTCTCCGACTTCAGCATTTTGTGGTCGTGGCCGCTACCTTTCCTAGTTGTGATCAGGATGGAGCTTTTGTCCAGGAGGACGAATCCTCACCACTAGTGACTTCCACCCCTGGGTTGAGCCGGTTTAGGCATATTATCCCAGTATGGGCGTGTTTGGGATGTGACTGACCTCTAGAGCAGAGGTACTGTGACATGCATAGCCTTCAAGTTTCACCCCTGGTGTGAGCCGGTTTAAGCAAAAATTCACCAGTATGGGTGTATATCAGGCGTGACCTACCTCTAGAGCGTAGGTGGCATGATATGTCTAGCCATCAAGTTCCACCCCTGGTGTGTGCCGGTTTAGGCATATTTCACCAGTGTAGGTGTATTTCGGGTGTGGCCGGCCTCTAGAGCAGAGGCGCCATGGTATGTGTAGCTCTCGCAGCGATACTACTGGACATACCGATTAAACTTCACTTTATCTTTTCCTTCACCTTTTCACATCGGCGCCGCACAGCAACCTTTATTTCTTTTCCGCATTTACTTCCTTGACCGGGAGGAGCTTCACTCCACGCGCGGCATTTGAAGAGTCTCGCCAGCAGTGTCTTAACCTCTGGGACAAGCCGGTTCATGCATTTCACCCGATATGACTGCACTCAGGACGTGACCGACCTCCAGACCAGAGGTGCCATGATTTGACTGTTTGCTTCGCTTTATCCTTTCTACTACCTTTTCCGCAGTGATGCTGCGCGGCAACCCCATTTGTACCATTCTTCATTGGCCGGGAGGAGCACCGCTCCACGCACGGCAGCTGAAGAAACTCGCCAGCAGCGGTAGATGAGCTACCAAACGTGCCACTCATCTACCCTAAGTAACTGGTTTTCAGGCGCCAGATATTCGCCCTCGCCCCTTCTCCTGTCAGTTTAAACAGTTCTGCCACGGGAAGGCCAAGAGCTGGACTTGACTGCCAGAAGCTGTTTGAGACGCAATAACAGTCCTTAGAACCAGTTGTTTTGGTGTTTCTGTTTCTTTTGCTTTCAACATCTCAGCAGTCACTTCATCCTGGTGCCTTGTCTAATTTTAGCTTCTTTATTGCTTCCTTTACTTCATTTATTGTTATTGGTCCTGTATTGATGTTTAGTTCCATTTTTGCTTCAGGTATATCTATTGTTTGTACTGCTGTGTTCTGTTTAGTAGGGTGTTAAAGTGTTCCCTCCATCTTTCAATTTTTTCTCTTTCTCCACTGACCAGTTGTCTCTTATGTGTCCTTATTGCACTCTCACATCTTGTGCTGAAGTTACCTGTCATCTGCTTTATGATTTTGTAGATGGTTTTCATGTCATTTGCATATGCTGCTTTTTCTGCTGCTTCTGCTAAGTTGTCATAATATTGACGTTTATCTTGACGGCATGATTCCTTCACTTCTTTGTCTTTTTGTGCATAATTACTTAGAACTTGTTCTTTAAGCCGTTGTGATTTGGTGTTCAGTAATTTTTTCTTGATTTCTTTTCTTTGCTCTGTCTTTTCCCATGTGGTCTTGCTTATCCATTCCTCTTTTCTCCGTTTCCGATATCCCAGCACCTCTTTTGCTGTTTCCTGTAGTGTTTTATTGAACTCTAGTATGGACATTTCTGCTTCATCTTGTAGGACACTGAAGCGGTTCTTAAGTACTACTGAGAATTCATTTCTTGTTTGCTGGTCTTTCAGTTTTCTTGTATCAAAACGTATCTTTCTGTGTTCTCCAATTTTGGCTTCCTTTATTTTAGTTTTATTTTTGCTACCAGAAGGTTGTGATCACTTCCTACATCTGCTCCTTTCCTTGCTCGCACATCTTGTAGTGACCGTTTCCACGTGTTGTTTATTAGTATGTGAACGATTTGGTTTTCTGTGGTTTTATCTGGGGACCTCCAAGTCACTTTATGAAGTTTTTATGTTGAAAAATTGTCCCTCCAATGGTCAATATCTTCATTTCCTTCACCTACTTTTGCATTCAAGTCGCCCAAGATGAGTAGGATATCATGCTTGGGTATTGTTTCTACTGTGGCTTGGAGGCTGTTGTAAAAACCTTTTAATTCCTCTTCAGCTGCTTCTGTTGGTGCATCATTCATTCATTTGCATGTCCCTTGCCGAACTTTGCCTCTCAAACAGCACTCCTGTAGGACTCTCGGTTGTGAGCAAGATGGCCTGTCGCTGCTGCATCCATTTGTAGATCGTCAACGATGTCTTGCAGCCATCTTCGTTTTGGTCTTCATCTCTTTCTTTTTCCCATTATGTATCCTTCCAGTACGTTCTTCTCTAAATTATCATGACGTTTAATGTGACTGACATAATTAGTTTTTCAATTCCTTTTTGTGTTGTGGACAATTAGTTTTTCAATTCCTTTTTGTGTTGTGGACAGTAATACTGTGTCATCAGCATATCTAACCTCTGGTATTTCATAACCTCCAATTGTTATGGCATTATAATATTCTTTGTCTACATCTTCTCTAACATTCCTCATTATATTTTCAGTATACAAGTTAAATAAGTAGGGTGACAATATGCACCCCTGACGGACCCCTTGTTTTATGTCAAACCAAGTTGTTTCACCATTTATTCTTACTGCTGCTTGTTGGTTTAGATACAGCAGTGATGTTAATTGTATCAAATGTGTTGGAAATATCATTTTTTCCATTATATCCCAAAATTTCTGGTGTTGTACACAATCAAATGCCTTTGAGTAGTCTATAAAGGATAAATATAGATTCACATTAAACTCTCTGCATTTCTCTCTTATTAATCTTAAATTGAATATATAATCTGTTGATCCTCTTCCTTGCCTGAAACCACCTTGAACCATATTGACTTCTTCTTCTGTTTTCTTATGAAATCTACCCATTATGATTTTTAATAGAATTTTACTGGCATGACTAATCAGGGCAACAGTTCTGTAGTTTGTGCATAATTTCAGGTTACCCTTTTTTTGGCAGTGGTATGAATACATGTTCTTTTCCACTCTTTTGGCCAAATACCTGAATGCCATATCTTTTTACATAGTGCATGATAGATTGTTGCACATTCTTTTCCTCCTGCTTTAATAAGTTTAGCTGTTATCTCATCACATCCTGATGATTTATAATTTTTCAGATTCTTTATTGCCCATAAAACTTCTTCCATTGTCGGTTCGGGTTCTTTCTCCTCCAATAATAATTCACACTGTTGATTTCTGTTTTCACAGTTGGTTGTTTCATACATTCCTCTGCAATATTCCTTCCATCTTTCTAGAATTTCCTCTGTCTCTGTCAAGGTATTCCCCATCTCATCACAAATTACATTTAGCTTAGGTGTGACATTTCTCGTCAATGTCTTCATTTCTTTAAACATTTCACTATCTCTTCCACACTTCTGATGTCCTTCTATTCTTTCACAACAATCTTGTATGTATTGTTTTTTGTCTTTTCTTATGTTTCTTCATACTTCTTTTGTTAAAGATTTATATTCCTCTTTGTTATTGTTTGTCACTTTCCATTGCGTCTTCATTTCTCTACTTTGTTTTATCAGTTCTAGTGTACCTGCTGTAATCCATCCATTCTTTTATCTGTTGTTATTAAGATATCTTTGGCCTGCGTAGCCAATTCATCTGGTGTCATCTCCTCCTGTACAGCCATCAGGATTTCGAAACGGTTCTTCACTTCTATACCGTATTGTTCTGGTATTTTTGTAAGATCAAAGCGGAGTGGTCTTGATCCCGTAACTGTCTTTTTTATCTTTATCTTCATGTCTGCTATTAATAACTCATGGTCCGTGTCACAATCTGCACCTGGTAAAGTTTTTTGCTGATGTTATACTTGATCTCCACCTTCTTTGCACTAAAATGTAGTCTATTTGATTCCTGGTTTTCCCATCAGGTGATGTTCATGTGTAAAGTCTACTTGGATGTTGTTTAAAAAGTGTGTTAGCGATCATTAGCTCATTTTCCATGCAAAACTCCATTAGATTGTCACCTGCCTCATTTCTATGTCCTATGCTAAATTTCCCTACAACATGTCCTTCATCTTCTGCTCTTTCTGTACCAATCTTTGCATTAAAATCACCCATTATTAATACAATATCATTTTTCCATACATGGTCTGTTGGTCATAACAAACTATAAAAGACAGTTTCGAGAATCTAGAGTTGAAGAGTGCATATAATAATCTCTCATTTATAGGGATCCATTTCAGCAATGCTCTTGATGCTTCTTTTGTTATAATCAATGCTACTCCTCCTTCATGATGATCTTCTTTACCTGACCATATTATTGTATCTTCTGTGCGCTGTGTTGTTAATTTCCTTCTGCCTTGTCCTGTCCATCTTGATTCTTGTATTCCTAGTATGTCTAGTTTGTATCTGTGCAATTCCTTGATGGTTTGTACTAGTTTTCCAGTCTGGTTAAGTGTTCTTACATTCCAGCTGCCTATTTGCATCTTGTGTTTAGGTTCCAGGAGGTCTGCAGTCGGGCTGGGGACTTCCACTGGCTGGCTTTCATCCACAACCTTCATGGGCTCAGTTTCCTGATAAGCATTTCTCCTTCCACCTGCATTTGTTTTTGCCCTTGCTTCCGTTTCTGTAGCAGTCTGATAGTTTTTTACCAGATAGGGTTGCTGGCCGTATGCTGAACCCTCCTTAGTCGCCTTTTACGATCATGCGTGGTAGGGTACAGTGGTCCTATTCTTTGCAGATCCCGGGTACCACATGGGGGAGGGGAGATAATGGAAGTTCTAAAAGCAGTGGCCACACATAGAGTGACTTGGCGAACAAGACCACCGATAGAAATGACTGGAAAGATTTTGTTTGTAGCTTGTGGTCTCGAAGATAGAAATGACTGGGAAGCTTTTGCTTGTGGCTTGTGGTCCGGAAGATAGAAATGACTGGAAAGATTTTGTTTATGGCTTGTGGTCCGGAAGACAGAAATGACTGGGAAGCTTTTGTTTGTGACTTGTGGTCCGGAAGAGAGGCCCTACAGCCATGGAATAGTTGGTTGAATGTGAAGTTCATTAGCATTGCGTTTGTAACAACATTTTCACCCCCCCCCCCCCCAAAGCCTTCATACAGTGCAGAGTTCAAGATTATTTGTAGCATTCATTGATCTTCAGTACAGACACACATACAAACATTTACACACAGAGACACCCACATACACACGTATCGTGTACTAACATATGGCACACTGCGAGGTCACGACGCATGCACAAAATGCAGCACGTGTTATAAGTTTGTGTTATTGTGTATTATTTTAGCTATATATCCAGTTTACTGCACGTAACAGAATTACGTTGTGCTGAAGCTAATAGTTCGGCCGAACATCGGAGTGTTCCGTGTTCCGTGTTCCGTGGGAATTTTGAGACAAACAGGCAGTAGCACTTACAAAGAGGTTCGAGTTTAGCGCTACGACTTGCGAGAGACTTTCAGTCCCGACGTCAGCTGTAAATGTTGAGAAATTTCCTGGCGTCCATTCAAGGAAATTACTTCCACCTCAGGAATTTATTCCAGATATACCAGCATGTCTGAAATATGCAAAACAGTTCACCATAAATATGTTTTTGTTAGGAGCATAAACTCTTTCACCTACATGCGTTTGACGTTGTGGCCTAGTGGATAAAAGTCTCGAACTGGAGCCGAATATTGCGTGTTCAGAAGCCGCAAAACCTGTTTTTAATAATCAGTTTTTGTTGCGTATGTTCTGTAACAAAGAAGCCATGCAGTGGATGTGTACATGTGTGTACATGTGTGCATATGTGTATATGTATGTATATGTTCCAGTGTCAATCAATCAAGTGCCGTGCCGTGTGGCGTAGACGATCATTTCTCTCCACAATTCCTTGTCTTTAGACTTGATTATGAGATCCGCCGGTGACTTTCTTACTAGCCACACTGACAGTCCATCCAGTAACGTCTCTCTCTGTCTTCCTCTGTCTCTTCTTCCCTCAATTTTTCCAGTTGCCACAGTGTGTTCCAATTTTCCTCTTCTCGGGAAATTTCCTACAAATCTCGCTTGTCTGCCTCTGATCTTTGCTATAATTTGCTTTTTAACTCCAGCCTCTCTTAAGACGTCTTCATTGGTTTTCTTGGCTGTCCATAGTACCTTCAACATCCTTCTTATAAACCACATTTCCATGGCCTCCATTTCTTGCTGTACTCTCTTATTCATAGACCATGCTTCACACCCATAAAACAAAATTGGCTCGATGTAACATTTAAGTACTCGGAATCTTGTTTCCATTGATATGGATCTGTTGCACAAGATGTTTCTCATTGTCTGGAATGCTGACTTGGCCTGAGCACGTCTGCTTTTATTTCGTTGTGACATTTCCCATCAGCTGTTATAATTGTTCCTAAGTACTTAAATCGATGGTAATGCTACATTTTGGTGGTATTCTTTTCTTTGAGATGACCATCACTTAAGTCTTCTTTTTATTCAGACTGAGACTTTTACTTTTACTTTCACGAACTACGATGTCCAGAAGAGCCTGTAGTTCCCCTTCACTTTTAGCAATCAGAACTGTGTCGTCTGCATATCTTAAGTTGTTAAGGTTGTACCCGCCAATTGATATTCCTGGCAAGCTCTCTATATTTCTCATTATGTTTTACAAGGAGAAGAGGTCAGGAGACAGAACACATCCTTGTCTCACTCCCAGTTTTATGTCTTGGAATGCTCCTATTTGGTTCTCAACCTTCATTGCTGCTGATTGCTGCCAGTATATGTTTTTAATGAGTTTCAGATCTTTCCCATCTATGTTGATGTCTTCCAGCATTCTTATAATTTCTGTGTGTCTCATTTTATCGAATGCTGTACAGTAGTCTATGAAGCATAAGTATATGTCTGTCTTTACTTCTACTGATCTTTCCATCAATGTTCTCAGTATATATGGCATTACTTGTGCCTTTTCCTTCGACGAAGCCACACTGTTCTTCAGCGATTTCTGGTTTTATTTTGCCCCTGACTCTTCTCATGACAGTACGAAGCAGGATTTGGTAACATGGCTCATAAGACTAATGGTTCGATGGTCTTCACATTCAACTGCACCTTGTTTCTTTGGTAGGGCAATGAAAACTGACTGCAAAAGGTCTGATGGGATATAGTTACTGTTATAGATGTCATTCAGCAATCTGGTAATTATTTCTATGCCAAGCTGTTCTAATGCTTCCAATTCTTCCTTTGTGATTTTATTTGGTCCTAGTGCTTTCTTGTTCTTCATGTGTTTGATGGCTTCTTCCACTTCTGCTTTTAATATGGGAGGCCCTTTATTATTATTTCGTATATCTATTTCGCTTCTATTGTCCTCATAGAGTTCTCTAATGTATTTGCACCATCGTGCCATTATTTCATGTTCCAGTATATGAGACATAAAAATGTTTTGAACGATGTCACTCTCAAGACAGAGTGAATGCCCTTGTGTTAATCTAAGCTGCGTGATGATTGGATAGTCCTTGTCCAGCTGAGGGTTCTTTTCACCGATCTCGGGGGGGGGGGGGAAAGTTGCAGAAACCATGGGAGAGAGCAGACGTGTTAGTCGTTCATCTAGGGTTTGTGTCAGCTTAGGATTTGTAGCATTGTTAGAATGTAAGAATAGTTGTCTGCTTGTCTTTTTTAGGACACAGTTGTAGTTTTTGTGAAGTCTAGTTAGGATGCAGGAACAGATGTCTGATTGTCCTTTTTAGGACACAGATAAGAGATTGTTAGATGTGTTGTTGTGTAGTTTTTTCGCTTTAGATGAATTCTCAATGTGAGGTTAGTATGTCAGGTTGTTTGTTTTTTTTTGGGGGGGGGGGGGAATATTTGTACATTCCTGTGGCGAAGCATATTTCGCCTGAATGCATTATGTATTACTGCATTGTTGATTCCTCATGTCCTTCATTGATATTCATCTCCCCTCATTCATCAGGATTCCATCCTCGTTGTTCTCATTATTAAATATTGTTGAAGGATTTTGGTAACTGCTGACTTTACCTGTTGTGTACATCAATGTTTTAGTGCTGTTGTTTGGTTTATTAGATGCTGAACCCTGTGACTGTTCAGTCATTCATGTTACCTCCCTTTTCTTGTTTCCCTTAGCTGGGTGAATGCTGTTACTAAAAGCATAAAAAAGTAAAGTTTTGCCGTCAAGTATTTGTTACTTGTGTTGCTGTATCACCTACAGTCAGTTAGTTCGTGCCTTCGCTGTACTAAGTAAAGTAGGATTCTACTCTGTGCGTACAGGGATTTTAATGTTTTCGTGCTGAATGATGAGTTAGGAAGGTGAAGATAAGACAAAACTAACCGAGGTGTACTTTTTTTTTAAGAATGCTGGGGATGGTGAGTGGGGGTGGGAGTTTTAAGATCCTTTTCTCCCGGGATATGGGGGGGGGGGGGGAACTGGAATTGAGAAAAATTTGGTAGTTTTTTTATTTCATGGGATTATTTATCTGTTGGATGACCTCAGAAACATAAATTATTTGTTTGTTGGATGACCTCAGAAACATAAATCATTTATTTGTTGGATGACCTCAGAAACATAAATCATTTATTTGTTGGATGACCTCAGAAACATAAATGATTTATTTGTTGGATGACCTCAGAAAACAAAAATGATTTATTAGTTGTATGACCTCAGAAACATAAATGATTTATTTGTTGGATGACCTCAGAAACATAAATGATTTATTTGTTGGATGACCTCAGAAACATAAATTATTTATTTGTTGGATGACCTCAGAAACATAAATGATTTCTTTGTTGGATAACCTCATAAACATAAATGATTTATTTGTTGGATGACCTCAGAAACATAAATGATTTATTTGTTGGATGACCTCATAAACATAAACGATTTATTTGTTGGATGACCTCAGAAACATAGATTATTTATTTGTTGAATGACCTCAGAAACATGAATTATTTATTTGTTGGATGACCTCAGAAACATAAATTATTTATTTGTTGGATGACCTCAGAAACATAAATTATTTATTTGTTGGATGACCTCAGAAACATAAATGATTTATTTGTTGGATGACCTCAGAAACATAAATGATGTGTTAAAACTCTTCTTAGTGACTAAGTGTGTGTGTGGGGGGGGGGGGGAAGGACAAGCACCTCTAAGTTCTTGTACTATCTGCCAGTAAGTATATGTTCTTGTTCTTTCTCTCAGAGATTCTTTGTCCTTGTTCTTTCTCCCGGAGATTCTTTGTTCTTGTTCTTTCTCCCAGAGATTCTTTATCTTTTCTCTTTCTCCCAGAGATTCTTTGTCCTTGTTCTTTCTCCCAGAGATTCTTTGTCCTTGTTCTTTCTCCCAGAGATTCTTTGTCCTTGTTCTTTCTCCCAGAGATTCTTTGTCCTTGTTCTTTCTCCCAGAGATTCTTTGTCCTTGTTCTTTCTCCCAGAGATTCTTTGTTCTTGTTCTATCTCCCAGTAATTCTAAGTTCTTGTTCTTGCTCTGTGTCCCTGGAAACGCCATAATGTTGCAGCACAAACAGCATGCCTTGAGTAGATTACTGCAGGTTACTTGACTATCTTGAGCGAGCCCAAGTAACAAACTTCTTAGCAGGCTTCACTACCTTGAGGACTACGTTGATTCCTACCCGTTAGTCAGGGCACAGGAGCGAAGCAGGGGTCCTCCGTCACTAGAAACATCCCGGGCAGGCAGAACACGGCCCTGTTTGTGTTCTGGTTCAACAATCTTCACAAACTTCCCACACCCCACACAATGTGAAGGTGAAGAATGTATTACAAAAGTAAAGTTTTGAAGGTTCTGTCCGTTCTGTCCTAAAGTGTGTAGGTAAGTATTAAGCGTGTTGCAGCAAGTAGTGTAGCGGAAGTCTAAGTGGTTTAGTGAGTGGGGCATACGACAAATGAGCAAAGGTTTTCTGGTTCGATCTCAACCAGGTGTCAGGATTTCTCCCATAATTCCTTGGTTCTCTTAGTGATGTCACGTTTACCCGTGTGTTCCTACAGTGGCATCATAGCCAGCCTTGTTCTCCTACAGAATCAGATCAGATTCTTGACCTCTGATTATGTAGGGCTTCTAACTGTAAGACAAGGCATACCAGAGCATACAGCATACAAAGCTGTCAGTGTGTAAAGTATACACATATATTCACGTATAAATCAGTCACTTAAAGGAAAGGATGAAATTATTATTTTTTAATGTACTTAATCACTCAACTAGTTTTTGGCTATTTTAATCTTCAGAGATTTGATTTAAGAAATGTGTTCCTTGAAAGAAAAAACGGAGCAAAAGTTCTACATTTCAGGTCCGTCTACAGCAGCAGTTTCAGGCGTAGCTGATCTTCAGCCAGTCAACAACAGAGAAACCATCGCCACTGAGTTTTCCACGTTTGAGAAGTCATCTGTCAGTCTGGAAAGACTTTTGTCACAGGACAGCCCACATGAGAACGCAGCGACTGAATCGACCTGGTCGAACTTGACAAGAACTCAGGGTTTGGCGTCTGACCTGATAACCTTGTCAGAGCCTCAGGTACACGGTGATGGTTTAACTTCTACACTCGGTGATGGGTTACAATTTTTACCAAGTTATTTTACACATACACTACTGTGGCAGACTGTGACACAAACTGGTGAGATAAAGCTCAGTAACTCCCTGACTAATGAAGAGCTCATGTATGCTACAGGAGAGACCGCCCAACATGGTTCCCTGACTACAGACGTACAATCATCGCCCGTAACTATTCACCTGGAATCAACCATACAGTTCTCACCTATGTCCACACACTCTCCTTTACCAGACTCAAGCAGCGAAATCAGGGTAACTACATTATCTAATTATCTTCTCGCCATGAACGATTTTGATAAAGGATCTACACCAGCTCCCGTTTCTGTCAGCGAGTTGGAGTCCAGTTTTGTTGGTTATCTGGGTACAAACTTGGATCAGATTTCTGTCTCATCATTTCATCTCTCGTCGCGAAAAAGTTATGAAGGCATTGATAATTCCAGGATTAATTCCAATTTAGACACATCAAGTCGAGAGGACAAAGTTCACGACGCGGAAAGTCTTATCTGGCTCTCAGACATCACGAAAATGTACAATCTGCCAGTTGAAACAAATCTGTTAACTACTTCATTCTTAAGTGTCAAGGACACTGGCATTTCCCCAGTTATCTCCCGTGTCTTACACAACACAGGAATGCTTTCAGACGAAACTGAATCCTCGCTTTATCCAGATTCTCCCACGTCTGCGACCTCAGATTCTCCCACGTCTGTGACCTCAGATTCTCCCACGTCTGTGACCTCAGATTCTCCCACGTCTGTGACCTCAGATTCTCCCACGTCTGTGACCTCAGATTCTCCCACGTCTGCGACCTCAGATTCTCCCACGTCTGTGACCTCAGATTCTCCCACGTCTGCGACCTCAGATTCTCCCACGTCTGCAAGCATTACTGCCGGTGATAACGAGAAAATGTCGGACATGTCCAGCAGTCGGGCAAGTTCCTTTAAAGAATCAAACAGTTTTGAAAGTTCATTCTTTTCTGACATTGTCTCCTCACTTTGGGCGACAGAGCTGGACAAGTACCACTCGTCTTCGGGCGTGATGATATCGAGTGCATATGACACGGACATTAGGACAAATGTTCTGAGCACAGCTGTTAAAGAGATGAGCACAGCTGTGAAAGAGATGAGAACAGCTGTTAAAGAGATGAGCACAGCTGTTAAAGAGATGAGCACAGGTGTTAAGTTCACGGCCGAATCTGACAGCAGAGAGTACGTATCACATTCAGCAGTGGGACATAGCAGTGTGTTCACTGAAAGCCAAGTTTTGATGTCAATATCTCCTTCACAGACATGGATCTATCCGACAGAAGCATCTACGGGTATAGAAAATCAGTTTGTTAGTCCAAAATCAGAGACAGAATTTGTTATCTCCACTTCTTTGTCTGGTGTTTCTAGATCAGGTGAAGATTCAACTATCTCTTCTTTCGTAGACCAAGAAGTACAAGAAGTAACAGAGGATACAAGACTGAAGTCTTTGTTTTCTGTTGTAACATCAAACACAGGAAGTTTGCTTTCGTCCAGTGAAGTATCGTTATCTTTGGAAGAACTTCTGAGAAGACAAATGACTGTTTTGTTGTCATCAACTCAGTTCTCGCTGGACTCTAGCGTGTTTGCATCTGTTCTTGAAGATGACGTTACGTCAGCCACAGTTGCCCCTGGTGGAGGTCAGTTCTTGAGTGAATCCATCCTTGGTTTGCCAGTGTTCGTCTCTTACCAAACCATCACTCCTTTCTCCAACTCTAACATCAGATCTGGGGCAGCAGGAACACCTGTCTCACTGTCTTCTCAGCCTGAAACACAGACAGTTCATTCTGCGGAGACACCCGCTGCAGACAGCTCCTGGAGTTCGACTGTGCCAGGTTCTCAGCTGCTGTCCGTGATAAAAGACGAGACACATTCACATGCGCCATATTTAAGTATTCACACGGAAACTGTATATAGATATTCAGTTTCATATCTTCATACTGCGCTCCTGAACAATCTACAGTCAGACGGAACCGTATCCGCGCTATTTACAAGTATATCCGCAGGGCACGGTCTTGCACAACAGCCTGAGACTGTAGATGGCGTCATATTAAGCGATCTACAACCAACGAGATATTCTGTTGTGAGGTCTGTGTCTGAGAGCGATATTCCATCTTCCATACAGTCAGGTTTCATATCCAACAGTTCAGCACAGAGCACGTTGGCTGCTTCATGGCTGTCAACATCTGATTCCTCGCTTACACTGTATGGGACAAATACTGACCACTCATTGTATACAACTAGTGCCGTGACTTCTCCTACCACACAGCCCACGCTGATGGCGTTAATTTCTTCACATTTATTTATATCGTCCAGTGCGTTTTCAGAAACTTTAACACGTGACCAATTGTATTTCGGGCATCAGCTTGAAACCAGCAGCTCATCTGTTCTAGATCTGAAAACACAAAATCAGATTATTCTAGACAC